>DWDU01001934.1:0-13603 GCA_018245575.1 Jemadia suekentonmiller
TTGCCTGGAAGAGATCGCTCTGATAGCGATAAGGCCGCCTTTTGTATGCTTAGAACTTAAAGATTATTATGCTTGTATCTATCTATCATTTCCTATTGGTGTACAAATAAAGATAGTATATAAATAAATAAGTGACTGTCTAGGAACAAAACTTAAAAGTATGTTTGGACATTTGTACAATACTTGTCGATGTTCACGACACAAATAGTGGGGACGCTTGAATACTTCTATTCCGTACAATTTTCATTTTTCATCACCCATTTCTCTGATCTAGGGGGCGAGATAGAAAAGCATTTTCAGCGACTGCGAATACTGATTCCAACTAAATGAACTTAATTATAATCAGCTTTTCAGCTTTGACCCCACGAACGGACAGACCGACCCACTTTTTATATTAACATGGGATTTATTTTCCATCAGTGCAACAAACAGCTTGGACGACTTGGACAAGGATATAGAAGACATCATAGTGAACTATCAGATAAAACAGACCAGGCCGGTCCATAGCATAGAGAGTGGAGAGGAAGTGGACCACGATCGGAGACTGGAGGAGAAAGGCGTAGAAGATGGGGATGAGAGCGCGGTAGTATCAGAGAGCGATCCGGTGTTCATCGAAGTTTCCGTCCACGGTATGTACATTTGACATCTCCTAATATTTATTGGGGATTTGGATAGGAATTTTTTTGAATGTCACCAGGGAAAGGCGACCGAGCAGGCAGCCCGCGGGACTGTCTGATGGTGCTGGAGAGTGTGCAAGTGGAATTGGATCCGAGCGCTTTCTTGACTGCGGAAGGCGAGCATCCAGATGTCGACTGCCACGAAGCAGTCGACCTGGACGATGACGATGATGCATTGGATGTCCCGAAGAGTGATAAGTAAGGATATTCAATAAAATATATATAGATATTTTGATAGGCTGCCTTGTTGGTCTGGGGGGTTGCAACGCGACTGCTGATCGTTGGGTCCTGGGGTTTTTGATACCTGGCCCGGGTTCTATCGGGTTCTTGTAACTTGAAATTCCTGGTGGTAGAACGGAGCCTGATTTATGTCTGATTTATGGCAATAGACTCACCCGCTATTCTATGATGGGTCATAT
The DNA here is from genome assembly GCA_018245575.1 of Jemadia suekentonmiller. Lineage (NCBI taxonomy): Eukaryota > Metazoa > Arthropoda > Insecta > Lepidoptera > Hesperiidae > Jemadia > Jemadia suekentonmiller. The sequence goes on from DWDU01001934.1 coordinate 1,097, forward strand.
AATGTAACTATTGAAATGTGGAAGTGCATTAAACTTATCTGCCTACCTCTTAGGGGACTACAGCCGAGATGTTACGGTATGTTCCAGACTTTGATGAGTGAGGGTTGAAAATGGTTGTCAGCCTGCTTTATTGGTCTATTGTTTGCAAGCGTGCCTGCTGATTAGGAAGTTCCGGGTTCGATCTCCGGATCAAGCAAAGTATTATTGTGTTGTTTTAGGGTGCTGTTATGTTTGGCAGTGAATTTAAATGGCATTATGAAATCCTTTACAGCCATGCGGATCCAATAAGTCTACTAACGTCGAGCGACGAGGACGAAGTGATAATACAGGAGCCGCACATCGACACGGTGGAAGTGTCAGATGAGACGGACGAGGACGACGTGCCGCTGGTGCAGCTGCTGAAGAAGCCGGATAAGATGAAGAAGTCCAAAGTGAGCATATGGGACGCGTACGAATATTTCTGCGTGGACTGTCAGTACAGTACCACGAACAGCGTCTTGTACAAGGAACACGTGGCCAAACACTCCACGATACTCCAGGTGTGTCAGATCTGCGACTACACGTCGGCGAGCAAGACTCAGTTCGCGCGACACAAGAGAAAACACAAGGACGACAAGAAGTACAAGTGTCACATATGCGAATACAAGGCGAGACACAACATGAGCCTGATATACCATCTAAAGTCTCATCGCGCTCTCACCACGACCAAGAAAGGCTTCAAATGTGACAAGTGCCCGTTCGTGTCGGAGGTTAAGAGTGTAGTGTTGAAACATGTGAGATTCTGTTCGGTGGACGCAAGGAAGTTTCAGTGTGACAAGTGCGCGTACAAGACTAAAAAGTCCTCGGACCTCAAGCGTCATAAGCAACGCCGGCACCAGCAGGCATTTTAGTTGTCTGATAATAGATGGCGCTACTGGTTCAGGTGTTTTTACAGTCTGCCGACAGGTGCCGTCACTGGTGTACGAAACGTTTTCAGTGTGCAGTAACAGATGGCGTTACTGGTGTTGTGAGTTTTGTCATGAGATTTTGTAAATATGAAAATAGGATTGTAAATATAGTCCTCCTATTACTAAAAGTCTTGTTTTATTTATGTGTGATCATGAAATTTAATAGCCCGTTGTTCCAGTGATCACTTAAGTTTTGCTGAGCTCCCGGCTCTGTAGTTGTGGGTTCTATACCCAGCTATGACTTATTTTATGTGTGAAGAATATTCAATTTGTTTGTTTGGGTATAGATCTCAATTTGCTATTATAAGTAGGTTTGGAGATTACACCACAGAGGAGGCTTGCAGTCCAACGGTGAAACGCAATAAATTGATAAAGGTGTTGCAATGGCGTAGCGTGGGAGGGGGTTAAGGTACTTTTATGGAGTGACAAAAGGGATGTTTAGGGCACGGCAAAATTTCACAATAAATAATAAAATAAATGTTTTAACAATATATTATTAAGATCTTATTTTTCTTCTATCGTTGACGTGGTTCTCATACGGCAAAAAGTATAAATTTTAAGTGGACTTCAAAATTGTCTTCGCCGCGGGTGGCTAACACCCCACGCTACGCCAGCTGATTAGAATGTAACCTTAGCTGCGAAAAGTCGATGAGAAACTCGCCTCATATGTTTGTTTTTACGTTTCGAGCAACCGTATATGATAGTTTCATAGTACATTATTTCATGACTGTCTCCTTGGTCGTGTTTGTTGTAAGCACAACTGCCAGTACAGAGGTCGTGGGTTCAAATCCCGGAACGGGCGCTATTGGATTAATGATACTTAAATTTTCTATTAGTGGCTCGGAGTCTGTAAATGTGCCAGGTGTATGGCAATACATTCACCACATATTCCATAGTGGAACGTAAAAGTAATTGGTACAACGTGGGAGTGTACTACACTCCTCTGCCTACCTCTTCGGGGACCACAGGCGTGATGTTACATATATTTTTCAAAAACGCCAGTCACGTTATGTCTCTGCAGTCCTTTGTATAATGCGATTGTTGTTCACGGCAGACATTCCACCTCTATTTATATGTGCAATTAGACAAAAAAGTGACTTAAACCTATACATAAAAGTTAATCGCTAACGTTTGAAAACGTAACGCCCTTAATTTTTTAGTATTTTGTTACGTCAAACAAAATCCGATCCGAATGTACAAAATTTCATACAATGTTTTGTGTAAATTTAACAAACAATCATTAATGTGTAGGCAATATAGCAAGCATTAAATAATTATTACTTAATACTTGACTTTACTACAGTCCTCTGCCTACCTCTTTGGAGATAACAGGTGTGATGTTACGTTTAATACTTTCGATGTTATATAAAATAAGTGTAGATAATTTTAGGCAATAATAAAAGACATTGAAAAATAAGTACTTACTTTATTATTGAAGAAGTGTTTTAAAAAACAGTCTTAAAACTACGTCAGTATTAGTTAAGAAATTGGTTATAACGCCATCTATTGGCGAAGAGCACAAAGACGCGCTGATATTGAATGTATTCAAAAAGGATTGTTGCCTATTTAACCGTCTTTGCTATTTGACTACAAATTAATATAGATCAAATTCTGAAGAAAAAATTAACTTAAATTAGATGTTGTAGTATCATTTGACATTAAACCCTCCAACTTAAAATAGCGTTATTCAATTTCTTTATTAATATTAATTATCATTACGCTTAATTTGAATTATGGTACTGGAAATATTTGTGTTTGTTGATATTACGAGCAAATAGATGGTTTTGTTGGTGAAAATCGGCAGACCACCTTCTTCAGGTCAGCGAAAGCTTCATCTTGGACAGCCTGATCGAAATTCTGTGAAAAATATTAAAAACGACGTAAATAAAATTAATAAAAGCACCTACTCCGATAGATGGCGTTAATCATGTATATTCCCAAACGCTAACGCAACACGCAGAAATTAACAATTAATTTGCTATTATGAATTTTAAACGTGATTTATGCATTTTTTATGAAAAGTATAGAAAAGTGCTTGGTTAATTTACAACTGAAGTCCACACTGAGGTTGCTTAAATGGAATGTTCCAGAAATACCAGTGACCAAACATTTTACCTCGTTGATAACAATGGTGGGCACGAAGGACAGCGGCCGGGCCACGGTGTCGCTCTTGTCGCCGTAGGCCGCCAGCAGCGCTGCGCCCTGCTCGCCGGCGGCGCAGCGCTTCAGCTTGTCCGACTCCGACTGCTTCTTCACTTGTTCCAAGCACTGCCCGACAGACTTTGATTACCGATGTGTTCATACAGAAACAGTTGTAACACATCAATAATAGATGGCGCCACGTGTAGACAGAGCATTTTTTTTTTCAATTAGCAAAGCCGTGTTACACATACGTCCGATGGGTACAGACTAATAATAAATCATCGTAAAAAACGATATCACCCCCTTGTTTTTTCGTCTTTACTATTCTATACAATTGGGATACCTGTAACGTATATAAAATAAATTACAAAAATTAATAAAACTACAATAATGTATAATACAATTATTCTTCTATCCATAAATGTACGATAAATGTCGCCTGCAAGTCGTCACGTGTGAACATAGCCAATGAAAATAATTAAAAATATTATCACTATACCATAACGCAAAACCTAATGGGGTACGCAGAAAGCAACACGTGCAAACATCTTAATCCTTACAGACTCTTCTAATGGAAATGAAAGTATGCAATTCTGATAATGAAGTTATGTGAAACTTACAGAGTCCAGGAACTTGTCAGGGCTGGACTGTCCCATGAGGCAGATGATCATTTCCATCTTCTCAGTGTCCTGCAAGCTCTTGTCCTTCAGGATGCAAGCTTGCATCTGCGAAAATATGTTGCTTGGAATCACTTATTTATTGAAATCAGCGCCATCTATGAGACGCTGTGAAAAACTAGACTTTATATAATGTTAAAATGCGGATATATTTTAGTAACGTTTATTAGAACTACAAGATTTATGTAAATAGAAATAAATTTTGAAGTAGAAACAGCTATATTCAGTTGAAAAAAAAAATACATTACTGTGAGTGGCTACATTAAAACAAATTTCATAACCGGGACTCAAATCCCGGCTCGCAAAGCGGAAGGCTGATATCGAGCCCACATAATCATATGCGTTACGTACTTACAAACATATTACGTAATTACCTTGTTTCCGTAACACTCGTCGGGGCCGTGGTGGCAAGTAAACTGCCATTTTCCGTCAATCTTGTCGCGCTGGAAGAAAACATTAACAGTACAAATAATTATTATCCGTTCCTGTCAAATACAGTTTGTTATTGGATCATACAATACAATATGGTATGATCACTCACCAATGCTTATTTCAATCAATCGTTATTTTTCATTACTATTTATTACTATGTGGTGTACAATAAAGAGATTTTGTATTGTATTTATCGCATTGTATTGTCTTTATTGCGTTATAGCGTTTATTTATTTCTTTCGCCGCTTCTCTACAGCGAGGCATGTTCCGAAGCTTAGGTAGCATTATATTTACGTACATAAAGTGTTCCAATGAACCAATTGTGAATAAACGACATTTGAATTTGAACATTGCGTTTACTGTATTGTATATATCGCACTGTATTGTCTTGTATTGTATACTCACAGTGCTCTTGCCGTACGGCACGAGTTTGACCTTGACTCCGCCGCGGAAGTCCCGCCACACGGGCGCCAGCTGCGCCGTGATGAACCGCTTGCTGTCCGGGCACAGCGCCTCGTAGTACACCGCTATTTTCACCTACATTTTGTAGGTACGGTTGTAAATTGCAATCTACAATTATATAGATCCGCCTCCTTCTAGCCGTCTCCATAATAGAATTATGTACATTCAAATTACCAACATCCCACACAAACTATGCACAAAATTCTGCACTCAATCGTATATTATGTTCATCTTACAATAAAATTTGTAGAAGTATAGATTTATTTAATACATCAATTTTATCCATTAAGCATCATCTTAGATCATATATATTATATAATTAACAGAGCTATACTTATTCTTTTTTATTACATCATTTGTATTTTTAGTTAAGAAGTGTAAATAATTAAATTTTTTAACACATCAAGTGTTCACTTTTAGAAGGACTTTACACATAATTACCATTTGTTTAGACATGTTTATAATTAGTTATTCGTTAGTGTTAAGTGCAGTTTTGTGAACCAATAAAATAAAAAATAAAACATATATACACTCAATTCCGATCTATTTGCACAAGATTTGTAGATACCACCGAGTGCCAAATATGTCTATTCTTGCAGACTATAGACTAGGATATTATATTAATGTAGGCATTTGTATGTGTATTTGACAGTCTTGTTGGTTGAATTCACGCGACTGCTAACCGAGAGGTCTTAGGTTCGATTTCACGGTCGAGTAATATTGGGATTTTTATAAAATTAACTTCCTGAATGTGTGTCCTGTAAATGGTGGAACGTTACGCCGGTAATAAAGAAGAGATAGGCAGAGGAGTGTAGTACACTCCATTTCACCAGTTATGTTTACCTCTTAAAATGTAGTAGGAGGTGAGTCCATTGCCATACGCGAAGACTAAATCATAACTAAAGCTCCTACTAAGAATTTCTAGGCAAAAAACGATAATAATACCCGAACCGGGGATCGAACCGAGGACTTCTCGATTAGCAGGCACACTCGACCACTCCACCAACCAGGCATGGAAATAATATATCTGTGGTTGGTTTATTTATTTCGAAACAATGTACAGACTAAAAAATCTAGGTTAAACTGGCGCCGGTCTGTCGCGCACGGATTAATTTCCTGCGGGACCGTTATTTGAATAAATGTTTAATGTAATTCTGTTTATGAGTGTACGTAATGCGGCAGAATAAACATATTTTGTGTAATATAAAGATATTATCACGGATTGTTCGCAAAGGGTAGGCGGAGAACAACAATTAACAATTACATACGTTAATATACTGACAAACTTCTGTGGCTTTGCCTTTTTTTTATCAAAGATACGTTTTAACAAAGAAAAATTGTATATTTGGCAGGAATCTATATGTAGCCACGAGAAATCTTTATACGAGACATAACTAAAATGTATTTTGATAAGTTTTAATATCTGTAAGTTATCTAGTAAGATTTAATTTAACCAAGTAATGTTTTTTAATTCATACCTTTCTCTCCTGTTGTCTCTCGTTTGTTTCAATGAAATAACAATTTTTAACTTTAGAACATGTTTAAATTTAATACTGGATTGAAGTGTCAAAATACTGATGTGTCAAATCGAGGATTGGCGGGAAATTTAGTTTTTTTTTAAATGGTAACAGATTGTGATACTGACTTTATCATCTTTCTTGGTTTTCGCCAGCGCGCCGCAGAGGAACGCAACGGTGAAGATCAGCAGGAATGTCCTCATTTTGTTCTGCAACGACACGTTAAAGAGGTTATAATATTTAAACGACGAAATATTTTGATTTGTCGAGTAATGTACAGTGGACAAACATAAAACGTTTTTAATATTGTATCATCACACTTGTATTTCTCCGATGGTGTAGGCAGAAGAGTGTAATACTTTCGCTTCTCATCAGTTATAATTTAACAGATCTATTCACATTATATGTAAATTAAAGGATAAGTAAATGTTGTATGAACACAGTCAAACGCCGGCAGTGACTTCCACAGTATGACCTGGCCAGACCACGCACGATGTGACTGTGAGCCACATAGGATCATTATTTAATAATATATTTTATTATAAATACAACTTAATGTATATGTTGTGGATTGTTATTTATACGGCATTATTCATAATCACCGGAAAGATTGAAAAGTGCCCAGTGTAATTATTTTGTTTTATACTCTCTCTCTTTCACACACACACAAACAAACACAGAAAGATCAAAGTAGTATTTTTACTTATTAATAAACATTCACGTCAGTTCTCTTACGGGATGGGCAGAAAGCAAGGTATATGAGTATTTTCCGAATTTCGTGGCTCAAAATGGGTTTTGCCGTTTAGTATGTCCTTGGAACGTGGTTTGGTTCCTTTCGTAAGTGTGCCCGATTGGATTTGACACTATTCATACCGACAGAGCAGTAATTTAAATGCTGTCATTAATTAACATAATAATTATATACCTTATTGCTGAGATTGAAACGGAAAACTCAATCAGTAATAATGCAACTGTGACATTACGAAAAATAAATTTTGATTTACTTATTTGGATTACATTGTTTCGTTAATAAAAGCATAAAAAACCATTTATATGTAGGTAGTAAAAAAAATCATATCTCAATGTACACTCTGACGTTGCTCAATCTGTGGTTTGAATATAATAAATATGACGTATTGTTTTGGCGCGAAACACATTGTTACAAACAGACGCCATGTTTTCTCATGACTTTTACTACAGACTAAAAACAAGTAGCGCTGTACAAATACCGCACAGATAATGCTAACCACTTCGCAAGCGATTCTTCGGTTTCTAACGTGTCCATTATCGCTTTCTAGCCGTAAGAACGATGAAGTCATGTTTTTGTTACAAGTTGCAAGGAATCACTGAATAGTATCAATACGTTGCTTTTTTCTTCTTTTGTCTGCGGTTTTACCAGCCAGTGTGATTTGTTTGATTTATATAAACGAAATGTACAGAAATGCACAAAATTAGAACCTGAAATTGGCTATTTCACTACATTCAGAGAAGATTATGTAATAGTTAAAGGCGTACACAATAATCTGTTTATAACATAATAACCCTACCTGATTTTCATTATAAAAATATTAAGTAAACAAATCAAACGATAGGAGGCAGATGATAAGTGTGGCAAGTCGACGACAAGGGGCCATGACGCTATTAGGGCAGGCCTAGGTCTAGCACTAGACTGATACAAGCCAATATTATTTTGTTGGGCATGGGCCTTCTCTTAAAACGTTAATCAAGGTGGCCATTGTCCAGCCACCCACGTCGAGTGCTATTTTTTCTTCTTTCAATAATACAATATTTGGCGCCAACGTTTGTTGCGCCGTCTGAAGCTTGTGCAAACAATTTTTTCACCAAATCCCGCGGACGGCGTATGCTAATGACGAAGTTTTGTTGTTTTTCTGACCGCAATGTGAAATACCGTAACATATTAAATTCGCTGCGCTGCTGTAAATGTTAAAAATAAATATGACATTGTTGCTTAAGTTTTCTAACGGTTAATCCATTCTACAGTTCTTCAATGGATCACAGTTTTGTACCTTCACTGAGCAGTGGTTGGAAATTTCTGATTTTTTAATTGTTTTGCCACATGTACTCGTACACACAGTCTAAAAAACACAGTAGGTACAATTCATTTGTACAACTATTGATTGGATTACATACATACATACATTGACAGAATGACAATGAGATTTTTTTAAACTTACATTTTCTGTAGTGTCTGGTGTATAGCAATAGGGTCACTTATACCATAGTGGGACGTAAACGTAACCAGTGAAACGGGGAGTATACTACACCCCTCTGCGTACCTCTTCGAGAATTACAGGCGTGAGATCACGTTAGATTCATTATCAATTGACATTGACCATTTATATCAGGCAGCTAACAAACCGGTTTGATGTCGGTAAAAAAAATCATCCGAAAACAGATAAATAATCGTTCCACGTTTAAAATATGAATTGTTATCGTAATTTCCACAATTGGTTTATGTAAATATTATTGAGATATCCATGTTTATAGCAACATTTGTAATAATTATAACGCTAGGAATACATTGAAAACTACCATTGTGATTATAACAAATTATTTATGAGACATTGTAGCGTGATATGTATAAATGTTCTATCTTCAATTTATTTAATAAGATATCGTGGGCTTACCTACTGTTAGAGTGTATTTTTTTTAAAAGAATAAAATGTTTTCTATACCTATAAATGTATCATCTAGCTGTACATTTTTTAGTTTATATTTCACGCTGCGTGCGGTACATGGCGTATGAGATATAAATTTAAAATGTAATAATAATATGGTTAATAAATGAAAAAAAGTTTCACCCAATTAAATGCCAAAAATAAGGTAAACTTGAATGCGATTTTAAAACGCTACATTTATTATAGCGAATTATATTATTATACAAGCGGCATGTCCATAGTTGACATACATATGTATATGTTTCACGCGTGAACCCGCGAAACTTTTACAACTATTAATGGCGTTTGCTGTGTAATGAGGTGAATGTAAATTACTCATTCAAAACGCACCAGCCCATGGATGTGAACAAAAAGAAACCATGAATGCACGCCGCCATTAACGCAGGTAACATTACGTGAGCGTACACACCATGATTTCTCCATACAAAAGAATACAAGGCCATTAAATGAAAGCCCTGCAAACATTTACATGGCTGTATGTGTGTATAAATGCGTCTGTCTTTCACGTTAAAAAAATTTGAAATGACATTTGAGAAATATGTACTTACGCGTTCTTTTTATTTTATTCAAATGAAATCATTATTAATTATGCTTTTTTTGTTTATTATTGTGCAGCTTGATAGTCAAATTATCTGTTAATATTAACTTTTTTACATGAGATCACTATAATATTCCGTTATAAATGAAGTATTATTTGTCTGTGCCCTTTCTAGTCATTTCGTCGTAACGTTTAAGGAACGTAAAAAACGTAACATCACGCCTGTAATCCCCGAAGAGGTAGGCAGAGCAGTGTAGAACACTCTCACGTTTCACCAGTTACGTTTACGTCCCACTATGGAAGGTGAGCCTATTGCCATGCATCGGACACATATCCAGACTCCGAGCCACTACTAGAAAATCTAAATTAGAAAATTTTTAGTAGTGCCCGACATGGGAATCGAACCCAGGACCTCCCGATCGGCAGTCGCACACGACCAACGAGGCAGTCAACTTGATTATAACCTTATTTATAGCGTGGTCTCATTAACATTAATAAGAAGATAATTTTGGTTATCATTAACACAATATGTATCTGTATTGACTATGAATATTAATGCAAGGAATACTGCTATTAGGTATTGAAATTACTTTATTACATCAAAAGTCGTAATCTTTGTACTACATGAATAAATATTTAAAAGGAAATGTTATAGCACCGTCAGCACGTAAAATATATTTCATATGAAACTTGGTCACACTGTGTAGCATTTATTGTACAACAATGACCATTAAATTGAATTTCGAATTGTTCATTGCACTGTATTTTTATCATAAATTGTTTATCCCACTTGTGCCAACACAACTCGTCCTTGTCAGTGGTATTTGCGGGTAGTTGAAAATAAAAGAATCATCATTAAGCTCAGTGATTGTAGTAAGCTCTTCAAGATGGCGATATTGTTTCCGCGAGCGAGTACCATATACCCTTTATGGTGTGTTGCCAGTTGTAAAGGGCAGGTGGCTGATCACCTCGAGACGCCGGCGTCATGATTACTGCCGGGTTTCAAAGCGTAAACAGTCGGGTGAGTGGATATTGACGAAAGATGAAAGGCCAAGTGCAACGTGCGCCGCGCCGCACGGATAGCTTTTGACATTCACTAATAGTCTTGTATTCTAATAATTATAAGGATAGAGCCATTTGTATCTCGTGCTTTTTGCCTGTTCGGTAAGCGATCTGAGGCGATACGTATATTAGCTGCGCCTAGATAAGCTGTGTTTCATAGCGATCGGCCAATCGCCAGCTGTTGAGAATAAATAAATATTTTTATTCAAAAGTAGAACTAGAAAATACAGTGTTATAAAAAGAACTAGGCATGTTAATTTGTAAAGTAAGCTCGGCGTGTCGTCTTATTGCACCGTTTTGGGGTGTCGACATTTTGTGTAAGTGGTCACCGTAAGAAGAAGGGGCTAATATGTTTAGCGCGTCTGTAAATTTGTTAGTTCCTGTCAATGTTTGTATTATTACCACTCGCAGCTTCAGGCTTAATTTTCGGTTTCATTCTGGTTATTTTTTACATTGATAAAGTATATAATAAGCATTTAGCAATATACACGTACAAATAACATTTAAATATGTTCAAGGAAATTTATTATGAAACGAACACGTAAATATTCTGAAGTCTTATTATATTTCAAGCTATAATCTGTATCATTTCATATAGTGCAAAGTAAAATTTATACAGATAACTCGGTAACGTTTTATCAATAAATCAAGAAACTCAAAAACCTGTTCTCTCTAAATATCAAAATTTACCAACATATCTACGGGCGATTAAAAAGTATTGATATACTGTGGAAACATACATACAAATGTATCTACATACATGTCTATGGGAAACCGTGCACACTTAACAGCAGTGGCCTTATTAATACTATGCGTATGACGTGCAGGAACACAATCAATGCTTCCAAGCAGTTACATTACAAGTAGAGACATAGGTAATGGTCTGATTGCAAGCACAGGCAGTGGTATCATTCAGTCATAATACAACTCATTCAAATTCCGACCGTCACTGCGCAATTAACCTGCAACGCAGCTCGCATCGTTGCAGCGATTGTGTAATAATTACACAATTACAAAATGGCACGCTCGCTGCACCTCGCCGCACCATAATATTATAATCTGCGTGCGAACACGCATTGGCCACACGCGTCGTATATCATTGTACGTAAATTTTGAAAACTCCTAGCGCACGGAACTGTACTTTGGTAACTTTTAGTTACCTAGCTCTTCGCGGAAAATTCAGGCGTGGTGTTATGTTACTTATTTTGTATTTATCCCTCGGTGGTTTCTGCCCGTCTCGTAAAGACCTATCTAGCATGATGATATAAGTTTTGTTATCGCTTGAAAAAAATCGCTAAGGTTTTTTTTCCCTTTAGAATAGAAGAATCCTATGATATATAAAATAGCATGGTTAAACTTTTTTAACAAGTTCATTTGTATACGTTTCCATGTAATTAATGCTGCTAGAAGGCTGTGCTGAGGAGGATTAGGTAGTCCATATTTCTTTCCATGTAAAAGATCTGATAGGCATATTGTCAACATAATTGTCCAGAGTTCATGAGTGATCATTCTTAAGAAGAGTATAATCCACCTCACGATTAGACACTATTTAATTTTAAGCCTCGAAAGTCAAGGTTATATTTATTTGATAATGTTACTGACACTGGAACAAATTACTCACATTGGAGCAAAGATTTTCACATAAATACCGTCAGGTACTATTAAACTTCGTGGATAGCGTAAATCACCGCATATTTATTCGCTACATCAGACCATTACCCATAGAGCAAAGTGATTTATTAGCATTTTATACTCATTAGGCGTCATTAAAATTTCATGTCATATTAAAGTCTGTAATAAAGCAAGACACTTCCGTGCAGGGCTGGTACCCTTCCAGCTTTTGCGATACACGTGGTTTCTTGATTTGAAATGGAGATAATTCATGTTTTGGAAGATAATAACATCAGAATAGGATTTAATAAATTGAGAATAGGAATTGAAAATGATAATGATATAACAATTTACGTATTAGCTGCTTAAAAACTTCTGTAGTAATTGGTGACGGGGTAGTGTAACCCTTATATTTATTTA
>DWDU01001935.1:0-13602 GCA_018245575.1 Jemadia suekentonmiller
TCATAATGAAATAAAAAGTTTGAAATTCCATCACACGTAAACCACGCATAAGGTTTGTGTTTCATTTCGCTTTCACTAAAAAACTAGTAACATGTACACAAACACTACGTCTTTGAGTCAAAACTTTAGCGAACAGTACGTCATTGATTTTCATTTTGCAGCGATTGAACAATCCGGCGTCGTATCCGGGACGTGAGACGACTCGTTCGGTTCCGATTTTGAGGGAAATGTCGGCCACTAATGATCTGGCCGGTTGTTATCGAGACGTAATTAGTGATCGCAATTGTTCGGTGACCGGAAGGAACGTGTATGTTGAAAGAAATCCTCGGACCATCGTTATCTTCCAAACATTTCCAATCATTTCTTACTATAACTGTATACTTGGAAAATATAGAGACAAAATTTCAGGACGACGCGTCCATTGGTCTGTCGCGTCATTTTGTACTGCAATTGTGAAATTATATTACAATGAACAATCTTCATAACCTACGTCATTTTGGGTGGAGATCCATGCGCAATGCTGGATCGATGACAGAATTGATGGTGGTAGTGGTTATGACAGTGACAGTTCAAAAATTCAAACTCAAAAATTCCAATTATTATAAATATTAACGGTGATCACAAAACGCAAAACGGTTTTATTTTTAACTCATCTATACATTTAAATTTCGGCATTTGAAAACTTTTTTCTGTGCTCTAATATTGTGTGACCTGTGTAGAAAGCTGTTTTGCTACTTGAGCGCTAACTACTGCTCTCAGACATTCTAAATCCTCGAGGTAATAGCTGTGCATCCCCTTGCATTCTAATTGACCGTCCGTTCGTGCAATGACCCTGTACGATTATAACCATTAACTATCCCTTAAGACAGTGGCTGAAAATATTAACGATCTTTAGTAACTAGGTATAACACAGAAAATTAGCAATTTTACATTTTCTGACTCCGTTTATCTCTCGCCCTTTAAGCACAGCAACCTGTCAGCAACGACTTGTGAAAGGCGAATGTACTTCCATGACATGTAGACATTTATAGATATTAGACGTAATATTAAAAAGACGTAATATCACGCCTGTATTCCCCGAAGACATAGACAGAGGAATAGTATACTTTCTATTTTTAATCTACAATAAATACATAGAAATAACGGATGTATTGCAGTGGCCATCCCACGACATTCAAACGAAATACCTAAACATTAAGCAGCGGGTGGCATTTCACGTCGGCGAATCGTACGGCATTTCGCGCACCACGACCGACCAAATGTCACTCGTTCACCTTTGCTCTACACTTTGAAGGCTTTCGGCAACAATCGTTTAGGTGTTATTTTTATAGCCACGTGTTCCCCTTATTACGTTCAGTTCAACGGATTGTGCGTTACATTGGCCCAGTTTTTGCACAGTTCCCCAAATTAACTACATTGTGCCTAGAACTATGTTCAGTCCAGAAATAGTCGACGTTGATTTTTAAATAAATGTATTCAATATACAGTTGCAAAATATTTGAAGAGCATAGAAATGTAAAATTTGAAGATTTAAAAAAATGTTTGTTTTTATAGAACGGTTTTCGAGTTGATTAGACAAAAAAAATTACCTTGAAAAATACGGTTGTTTTGACAACTGGCTTACTATATATTTGTTTTAAATAAAACAATTTCCTATATTAAAATTTGACGGACGAAAAAATGTAAATGAAAATACCGATTTAATAGTAGCTATCAAAATTCTCTTGATCTATACTATCATTTTTATCGTAAATCGCCTGTAATCGCCGAAGAGGTAGGCAGAGGAATCTAGAACACTCCCACTCATTTTTATCGTTAGCAATTACTACGTTGTTAGTATTGACTACCTCGGTGGTGTTGGTTGCAAGTGCGACTGCTGATTGGGAAGTCCTGAGTTCAAATTCCGGGGCGGGCACTATTTCATTTTACTAACTTAGATTTTCTACTAGTAGCTCTTTGTATAGAAATAGACTCTGGAGAAACGTGGGAATGTACTAAACTCATCTGTCTACCTCTTTGGGGATTACAGGCGTGATGTTACGTAGTAATTACTGCGCCGCCGTGACCATAAAAATACATTTTAGGGTATCTGTTGGTATTTTCAGTTTTTCAGATTACCTAATCGATATAAAATACCTATAATGGAAAATACATTTTGAAAAGTGATCTTCATTCCGCCTCTCAAATTATTATTCATTGCTTAATAAGACACCTTTCGCTTCACCGATTGCAATCTACGCTCCAAACGCCTCAACGCAAAGATCAGATCAATTAATAGACCTACGTAATTAAGATACTGTCAAACGAGGAACGTTGAATAAAACGCTCAAAGATAAACTGTGCTTCAAATGTATTATTTTATTATTTTTTTTACAATTTCTTCCATTGCGATGTGCGTCATGCTTTAGAAAAATTATAACGGTAATAGACGCCACATGTTGCAGGCAATAAATTTATTGCGACCAAGTATACTTCACCAACTCTGCTGTTGTTATTAATATTAGAATGTTATATGACTAGCACAAAAAAAAATCACATAAGAACAACACCAGCTGTAAAATCTCATTATCGTGCCATTGAACTTAAATTTCAAAGAGAAAAAAACAGCACATTGTGCTCTATGGTCATCAAAATTAGCGTAATATTTGGCACGTCGCCAATGTACACTATAAGCGCTAAAGCGAACTAACCATTTTCAACACATAATTGTTCATTAAACGATAAAGAGCTTCCAGCACTGTAACTTATTTAACGTCAATGACGCGACGGTAATAAACGTTTGCAAGAATGACTACAACATTAACCTAAATGCCTAAGGATAGGCAGTGCACTCCGATCGCAAAACATCAATCGTTACCGACCAGACGCGTTTCGTCCACTTTAATTCCACTATTCTTCTTAAAAGGTAGTCCTACCACTTACATTAAAATTACGAAATTGCCTGGTACGCAAGCAACAGTTAACCTATGCTATTTGTAACATCTGTTAATACTATTACGTCTGACGGTGCGTCACGACGTAATCGGCAGATTTTGCAATGCAAATCTATTGTTTGCATCCACGGCCGAGGCAAACGTATGGAGCGTTGATAAGACACGCATGTTACATACGACTACAGGCGTCCGAAATTATATTAACGCGCATTCGTTCACAGACAACATAATTATGTGGCCGCACGCACGTCGTAGTTTCAGGGGAAGACGTATTGTTGGATGTGTATATTAGATATCCATGTGTTGTATTTTATTTATTATAATTCGGGACACCACCCACGCCCGTGTGAACCAAAACAGCACGAGACTGTGTTAAGGTCACTGCGCAGCCAATAAACATTAACACGAAGAAATACTCGTGTACAATTTTTTTACATTCTACCAAAATAAATGCGCCCGCTCATCACACATGTCTCCGTCTCCCGAATGGCAAACTGTAAAACTGCCGTAAAATTTTATAAAAATCTTTAGTTTATTAATTAGATTAGATTTGATTGAGTACAAGGAAAAACAGGACAGAGATTTGAAGCGGATAGCGGCTTTTGAAAAATAATATTGGCCGAGTTAATTTACCTACATCGGTATATTTCAATAGATATCCCGCTCGTGGAATTGGATTATGATATGAAATAATGAACAATCCAATATGTATGTGCTACCCTATCGTGGTAATACATTACAGCCCTAACAATTCGTCCGGTCAACGCTGTAGGCGAAGCGTAAGTAGGTACATATTTATAAAAGTAACATCAATATCATCATCAGCTTGTCTATCCACTGCTGGAGTATTGGACATTGACATACTCTGAGGGATTTATGCAAATAATCCCCACGCTGGGGGTTAGAAACCGTGAAAAAATAATACAATATCTTACATACAATTATATTATGTTCACATAAATTAAAAAATCCACCTTCAGATAGTTTACTTCTGTCTCGTTTTAGTTACGGACTGCAGTGAGCCGCTAACTATTGTTACAAATGATAGAAAACACACTAACAAAGTCGCAGTCCGAGCGGTACACTTTGAGCAACACTGGTCGTAAATTCTCACGTTGCTCTCTAAGTTGATTTTAAAAGCCGATGCCTCAACATCCCCTGCCTCCGGGACACACCGGCTGCACCATTGTTACCCTTAAAATATCCGTGTAATTCCCAGGGCGGTGCCAGGAACAGGTAACCAATTAGGCATACCGCCGGAGGGTGGCGAAATTAGCGTATTGTTGTTACCGTATGAAACCAGCGACGGTGTAGCCACTTGCTAAGGAGTATTTGATATAGTTTCAATATATACGAATATTTGTACATTTTAATTTAAATCTAAATATAGGTAGTTAAATTATCGAGAAAAAACATTGCAAATTAGATTTCTATAATATTTCACCACCATTACCAGTTTGTAAACTTGATCTACGTTGGACTGTGCCAGACACACTTTAAAAAAATTGACTTTATCCAATTGGGTTTGACGTTAATGTCAAGCCATGCAATTCGGAGTCAGTTAAATATTCAATAATATGTACTAATTGAATCTTACAGTTGAATTACTGACAGAATAAAACCGAAAATAAAATTTGTAACAAGCCTCATATTATAAAGCGAAATTTTACAAGACAAAAGAATTCCTATTTAGCTAAAGCAAACACTGAGTAGAATACCTCGCGGAGCTAACATTGAAAATATAGACACATCCACCCTCACCTCGGGGGCGGCCACAATAATAGCGTCGCAAAATTTAAGGGAGCTTAATTAAATACCTCCGCGCGGTACGTACAAGGAGAAAATGCGCAGACGAGAGGTCGTGTGTTGTGGTTTTTATTATGCATCGCTGAGTTGTTTCACCGCGTGCGGGTGAGCGATAAACGTGAGGCCTTGCCGCTACAGAAGATAGGAATGTATCAGCGTAAGGAATACCTGAGAAAACTTACAATAATTACGTGTTAATTTTATAATTATATGTACTGACTGCAAAGACATATCTTAGGGCAATGTACACTTGCTATTAAGAGAAAGGGGTTCGCGGACTTTGTTAAAACCATTCGCGAGCCAAAGTATGCTCGTGATGATTAATACTTTTATAATAACAATTTTGTAAGCCTGTAAGCCCCGTAGAGAAAGGCAGAATAATTTAATACACTCCCACAGTTCACCTGTTATTATCATAAAATCAATAAAAAATATATAGAGTTCAAAAAATAGTAGCTGAATTTTTTTTACCGACCTTGTCAAGGAGTTAAACCTTTTTTCCAAATAAGGATAACAGCATTCGCGAACCTCACAGCTGGTAAAGGGGCAGCAGTATGCATTTTCTGACAACAGTATGAAATACATGTCTGTCAAAAGCATTAAGTGTCCGAAAATGTTTAACGAATATTATTATTTGAAATGGATACAAAAACAAATGATTTGCGACAATTTACAGCAGCCATGAAATACTGTATAAGGTAAATAAGTAAAGCGAAGATGGGTCATCAAACATTACAATTACTTGCATACAATGTACATAATATATTTAAAATAAACAATAATAATATTTTACCGATATTAATTTGCACACCAACCAACAGAAATCTGTCGCAGGTCCGTCCCAATTCGCCCAAACTGTGTTGACGTCTACTAAATTCACATTGTCTTGTTAATTGTATCAAATTGAAGGACAAATTCGGGGTCAAACGAGCAACTCCCGGTGACATCGCACTGCAACGGAACGGGAAGCGGGACTTATTTTGCGCTGCCATTAATCTTTATGAAATGGACATTTTTTTCTGTATTCATAATGCAACTTTATACGTCGGTTGGCGGAGTTTTAATTTATCATGTTCCGTACGTTGCGAAGTTCATTTTTAGCTTAATCATTGTCATCAATTTAACATGCTCTCGTTGCCATCCAAATTATCCCTCCGCTTCTGTAGCGAGCTTTGAACACCATATTTACGATATAATACAACAATTAAGGTGACACCAACAAGTACATTTAATAAAATTGTTTCTAGTTGGTAGGTTAGTTGGTAGGTTAGTTGCTAGGTATAACAGTAGTTGGTCCAATTCAGTACTGACACGTCTGGCTATTTTCGGGTTTGTTAGAAAGTACCGAGTGCCAGCTATTTCCATAATTTGTTTATAAACATTAACCAAACCATTAATGTTGTGACCGTGACTGTTGAGACAATACAACACATACACAACCCATACAAATTTTAATCTTACGACTCACTTCAGCAATATTTTTATCGCTAACATATCGTTACATACAAAAAACTACAAGAAACAAAAGCTAAACGTTTAACCGTGCACAATAGGAACACCACGTACCTAAGTTATCATCGATGGTAATGTACCGACGGTGGCACTAAAACCCATTACCGCTACAGAGCCGTCAGTATGTACGAAGTGAATCCGGCACCTCGCCGCACGGCTATTGTTTAGATAATGGCGGGGTCGACGACCCCGTGACGACTGACGCTAATCGTCACGCTCGTAAATCACACACTAGATAACCCGCCGGCTGTGCAATCAAACGATATAAAGTAAGTAAGACTTTTATTTCTATCGGCTTACATGGGAATACAATCAGATGGACTTCGATTATTACTCGCGTCACGCAAGGTCGCTTATGGGGATAGTTAGATAACATCGAGTGATAAATATCTCAAGCCCTACAGACCCGACATGCTTCTTCTACATCTAATCACATATATTATTCATTTTCAATTTGTAAATTTAACGCCTGTTTTGACAAATCATTAACTATAACCAGACGAGGCAATGTTAGTTTTCTAGGCTCGGCAACAATAATTTGAGAATCGTTAACGATGCGTTTGTACCGGAACACAAATACATAACCGCCAATTGAGCTCACATTAATGTTACCAAACAATCTGTTTGTTATTAACGAAGTCATCGTGAAGCGGCGGTGCACTTCGCACGTTATCGAGTTGTTATAAACACACGCGAGTACGTGCATGACCGCGCCGCGTCACAGTACTTGCTATTCACGTTATCAATATACAAACACTCAAGAGGGCCTATGTATCAATTTAAAAGTAACTCCAGTCTCCGCCACAGTCAGCCCGTGAAGAAGGACCTCGTACAGGTCCGAAACTAGTCGACCCGTCTCGAAACAACAAGCGTGAGTGAAGCCGATTTACACATAACTCAAGTATATACACAGAAATGTGTCGCACGCTACGCTCTCTGCTTACACGATGACGGACCGGGCGTGATGATATTCAGCATGGGTTCATTTACAACACGGAACGAGATTAGCGACTGTGACAAGAGTCGAGTCATTATATCAAACTTTTTCTACTTATGTCGTACAGCGATATCGATTGTATTGCTGTGTTACAAGTTGATGTGCACGAGATTAAGACTGTGATACTACATGGGATCCAATTTAGTCTTTGATTGATATGCCAAGTTGAAATGCGTACTTCAGTTTAGGTACTTCTGTGAAATACAGAGATAAATATTTTTTATACCTTTTGACATCCCAACGTGAACATGGTTTTTTGATAAGTATTTTATCTTTTTTTATTTCTATCTATTGGTCGTAGGACTCACGGGTTCGATTCCTATCCAGAAATAATATCTGTGTGATCTCTGAGCGTATCTCTCTGACACTGAATAATGAGCGTATGTTTGTTTCTCGCGTAGTTGTAGTCAGCTATAGTTATACGTGCCCATTTCGAAATTCATACAACGTCTACTCACCATTTGTCTGGTTTTCGTAGTTAAAGCTCTGTAGATACAGATGTACAGTAGACTAAACAGATGTTTAGTAGAGGATCAAGGAGCTGTATGCTATTTGATCCGACGTATCATTAATATCCATTACCCAAGTACATATGACATTCATACGTCAACGATGACACAGCTCTGGAGTTTCTCTACGCACTACCCCTAAACGATTACCGAATGCCTTCGTCGGCCCGCTCGCACAGTGTACGACGTCCATTAGAAATCTATTAGACACAATTAAACACTCGTTATTTTGATAATAAACGTTTTCGATCAATCGATCCATTGATTAAGAACGAAATGCTCTGCGTCCGTTATCTCCACACGAAAAATGCGCTCTATTGTATCCGCTCGTTCTAACTGACGCGCTGGAATGTTTATAGTAAATCGGAAATAAAAATATGATACATACAGCGTGATTTTTTAAAGATTATGTCGTGTTAATGTTAGGCGTAAACGCAAGTAACAAAAATAACTAGCATTATAAAAGGAAATTTCGAGTAATTTCGAGTAGTGAATATCAAAATTGCATATTCAAAAAACTAAGAAAAAGAAAACCGAGGGAAACGATTCTGACGAAAGCAAAAGCGAGACAATTTCAATGGACAATTAAATTTAAACTTTCAACGAAACGGTCATTAGTTAAAATTATAAAACGTAATCCGTGTCGCACGCAGACAGTGAAGAGGCGAAAACAAAGGTTTATGAAAAAAAAGAGTCGACTGGGAAACATGTAAAAGTGCAAAAACCGTACAAAATCATATCAAACATAAAACAACGCGCTTCCACTGAGTGTTAATTAAATGTACACAGTAACAAGGCTCTGACTCGCGACTTTGCTTATTTCCGAGTGAAGAACTTTTAATGCACATTTTAACTTTTAACACTAAGAAACACATTATTTTATATATTCTTTTTTCGAAGTTGCTCGTGTAGGCTCACCACCTATTCCATAGTGGGAAGTAAACGTAATATAACTGGTGAAACGTGGGAGTGTTCTACACTCCTCTTCCTACCTCTTCGGGGATTACAGGCGTGATGTTACGTTTAATGAAATACGTGTTAATTGATCTCGCCAATAAGACAGTAAGTTGAGGAAAACCGAGAATCAAGGTGAATATATCCTTGAACCCTGTATTCGTAGAGCACTGTACACGCACAACATAGGAGTTGTAACAGTGCCTTAAGTGTAAGAAATAAAAATGAGCTGACGTGGAGGTCATAGGAACGATTTATTTCTATTTATTCATACACATGTCTACGTACTTTGAATAACCAATCGCAGAGTTTGATCGAAGCAAGGCGCATGTTTTAATAACTTTCACTAAATTTAATTTACAATATGTTATATTAATTATTAGTTATACATATATATTGCAATACTCGATAAAGATGGTCACGAGCAAGATTTTATATTGAAAACATGAACATAACGCCTTCAAAGTTATAAAAGAAACAGTTCGATGTTCTTCCTCGTTCATTGTGGTATTACTTGTGTGTCACACTACTGTTTGAAGAAGTCATTTAACTTTAGATGTATCTACATCTCTACTCTACACCCACAGCTCGACCCGTGGCGGGGCGGAGAAAGAATACATACCCCGACACCTCCCCGAGAAGCCGAGCAGGCCACGTCCAGGAGTGTACTTAGACAGGCGGCTGGTGAAGATGATCTATGTCCATGAGTACTCTACTACCAGCCTTTTTGCTATACTGCTGTACACGAGCCTTCCCTAAGGAGCTAAAATTTAAATTAAAACTGTGGCGTAATGTGTGCCAAGATGGTAAATAACGAAGAAATGTTGAAGTAGCAACGTCACTAACTAATCACTGTGTAAAGTTGAAAAGTTTTAGAAATAAAAGAATGTTAATTGTACCACGTTTTCAACATACCCTTTAAAGAGCAGCCACTCGATTTGTTTTATTTACAAAGTAAATTATTTAATGTTGTCTAAAAACCATACTTTACATAATAAAATTAATTTAAATACACCTGAATGGGTTTCAGAAATGTCTAATGCTGTGGATTGTTCATTCGTCAACTCGATTATTTAGCGAGCGGTCCAAGGACAAGAACAATAGATTTATTATAAAATACTCTATTCTCAGCTTTTGTAAGTACCATTCATGTATAACCCAGATTACGTAAAATGTATGTGTAGTTTCCATTTAATAAGCAATTTAATTTTGATTTTTTATTACAACTTTCAACGACAATGTTAGCATTAGAAAAATGTGATTTATTTAGAAAATAATTTTATTTATCACAATGGACTATTAATGGAAAATTCTTAAATTTCATACCAAAGTTTATTTATTTATTTATTATTTTACAGATATCTAATAAATAATATAATCTCTAATAACTGTGATATGTAATGAAATGTTTATATTACAGAAATACCACTCTATATTAATAAAATTAACGAGGTCAGTGAACATGCACACGTTGTTCCTGGCTGTATGACATTAAAAAATGTTTTTTCTGTCAGGAAAAAATATTATATGAGGAGAGTGGTGAATATGGACCTGGCGAGAACACTGATGATGTATGATGTATGATTCAGTTACTGATGTAATTGAAGCTGTTCTGAAGAAATATCTTGACGAGTCAGTAATGTGTCCGCTTTAAGACGCTCATTGAACTGCGAATGTTGCCGGGTTTCAAGATTAATTAGTTAGCCCAGCACAGAAAGTAATTAGATGCTTTAAAAGGAATTATTATCTTCGTCGGAGAAATAGTTTCGCAAATGATTCCCGTATTAAACTTACGTATTTCGAAATTATCACTTGGATGGTACTAACTTTGAATATGTTATACAATTTAGTTGTTTATCTCTATAATAGACAACCAAAAGTAAAACGTACGATTGATACTCGGTGTTAATTACCTACCCCATATCCGACTTGATGTGATGATATAATAATAGGAATATTCTGTAAATAGGGGTGTTCATCTAACGGTAGCACCAAACAAAACAAATAAAAATTACCAGAAAAAATGCATCTTCAATATTTAATAATAATATTTAATTTTAATTGCTATTAAACATAGAAAAATGTTTTTACTCTTCATCAACTTTATTTATTGAATATAACCGATATTTTTAATATCCACAAAATATATTTAAGTATGATTTTAAAAAACGCAATATGATACGTTCAAGAGACCCTTCACACATCTTAAGAGGCGAAAACAGAAGTTCGCACGTAACGAGCTCACCAGACACTTAACACTGCGCCAGTGCTGCGTCGGCGCCGAACATTCAAATTAAATTCTTACGTATTTTTAGCTCCACTCATTACAAGTGTTGTCTCAGTTATCAGCTCGCGAGCGCCGCAAGCATCGTAGAATATCGCTCGGCGGTCGCGCGAGCACGGCGCACGTCCACATTCCTGTGGGTGCGGTTTTTATTACATAATACTATAGTAAGTCATGCTGTACTGGTGTGCGTATGTACAGGCAGGTTAAAAATTTTAAAGCTTCTTTTTATAATGTCGATAGAATGAGTTGGTTGTGGGAGTCAAAACTTAGAGGTTTTACCACTGCACAGCTGTTTGAATAATAGAATTATTACCCTGATATAACCTATTTTGTGTAAGAAAATAGAAAATCATTCTTATCTGTCTACGTGTCGATTACTTCTCCTACTTCTTATATTTCGAGTGGGATCCGTTTAAGAACCGCTATACAAATTCACATTAATAAGCGAAGTGTACGGACGGCAAATGTACCTACACTGCACCATCTAGCATGGTACAGCAGTGTTGCTTACTGCCCTGAAATATACTATACAACTACACGTATAGATAAAATTTAATGTGCAAATGTAGTTAAAATTACCCTTACAATGTTAGCTGGCCTTGCTACATATCTGGAATGAAACCATTACAAACAAAAGAGACAATATATAGGTACTGACAGATATCCGTATGGAACTCGATGGAACGAATAAGCAACAGTAAGAGTCGCGGGGAGTAGGATGAAAAGATCGCAGCGCAAAACGTGTCACTTACGTGTTCGACTGAACTGCAATGGATGGCACAAAATAACTTTTGAATACATATTTCATTTTTTCTCTGTCATGTGATGACGAATGTACGTGTATAAGTTCAGCACAATTGATGGTATTTTGAATTCCTTACGAAATTGCGTAAATTTCGAATAAAACTTAAGAGCAGAGAGATGGAGCTGTTATTTTTTCTTGCTCAATAAAACATGTGTTGGTTCTTATTAAACAGGCATTACGTAAACGTCATCCATCTCGGATCTCGTATTCCAGCGTTATGTTATGGATCAAAGCAAAGAAAATAGCCGTTGGAATTCCAGGCGTCTAAGGCAAATTTGTTTTCTTACATTAATTAAATCTTTGTTTCATGGTAAGTACAATATGCTTCACAAACAGCTGAATCGAACGCTACCAATTATATCGAAATCAATTGATTCGTTTGAGAGATAGCACTGTCGAAAAATTTGAAAACACTTTTTTAAATAACTTTTAAATTATATATCAGATACATTTTATACAAACAACCTGTTTTATTTCACTAAAAAACCGCATCGAGTTTTATATTATTAGATAGATTGGTTCGACAAATATCATTGTAATAGCGAGAATTACAGGATTGCCCTGCGCGGTCAACCACTTCTTTATTTATAAACACGACGGGAGAACCACACATTAACCGCACATTAAAAAATATATGATTAAGAAAAAATAGGTGTTATCGCTAAAATAGCGATCTCTTACAATCTTAATTGGAGGGAGTTTATTTAAATAAGATAAAATGGACAGGGCATCAATTTTTCAATATCCTCCAGTTGACCTATCTTGAACAGAAAGATTTGATACTAGGTGACGGGGTGACCAGCTGCATGTATGAACAGCGATGAATGGAGGGGAAGCACGTTAGCCTCGTGAGGGCTCTGGCGTGGTGATCTAATCACAATAAAATAAATAATTACCTCCGCATACTACTCGCATAGCGGTTATATAACTGTTACATAAAAAATAATTGTCAATAATTTAAATATAATTCAATAATTGTCAAGCCATTAGAAGCCACATGACACATCAAAAAGTACTCATAGAAAGACGAGAAGTACTTCAAATAATTAGAACCACGTTTCACCACACCGGACAACCGCTGTTAGTAGGCCGTGCCTTTCAAATAGAGGTAATCTTACATTAGAAGACCACAATATTTACTTTACTATGACATGAAAAGCCAAGTGTGCAGTGACTAGTTCACTTGATCCAGGTATAGACTAGCCGATAGTACAGAAAACGTAACGTTTTCGCATATATTCATGAACATTTTTTGTATTACATTCTAGAAAAATAATCTAATCAGCCTTAAATATGATGTTAACTGATCCCTGTGAGCTATGAACATCGACATTCGATCTTAAAGCGGAATAAAAAACAGGTACGTACATTCTTGCCCTAAAAGACGAAGTAAGAATGCCATAAAATCTGCTTACCGAACGCATAATTGAAGCCGGAACATGAAAAGGCAAACATCACTAATATACGACAGAAATAGGCACAGCTGTGGTGGTGTTCAAACGCAGGACGAATTGTTCCATCACGCGGATACAGGGGGTCGGAGAGGAGGACCGCAACATAGCATTATGAATGAGCATAACATATAGGAACGTAACATAATTCAGCTGTTTATTTTATCACCATTAAATAAACCTCTCCTTTTCATATCCTCATACAGATCGCACGTATTATGCAAATAATTGAAATTGAGACATTGTATATAACAAAAATGTTCTAAGTTAGATTTTCTAATTTAGATTTTCTAGTAGTGGCTCGGAGTCTGGACATGTGCCCGATGCATGGCAATAGGCTCACCACCT
>DWDU01001936.1:0-13600 GCA_018245575.1 Jemadia suekentonmiller
GTCCCTTACGAAGTAGGCAGAGAGCACCGGGTGCCAAATTTCTTTATCCTTACAGACCTGGCACACCTCTTCAACATATTATTACCTAAATGTTATTTTTAATGATAAAAAGGTAATTTTTCTAAATTGCGATAACGGTGTCTTTGATGTGTGATAGGTCAGATCTCGGGTTTTAGTGTAAGAATTGTAGTATTGTAACAAAATATTTTCCTATGGTCCTATCGAATAATATAGCTTTTTGATTGTCGGCCAATCCAATGCAAAATAAATAAACAACTGCGTATTGGCGTTTGCCAATATTTTAAAATTCTCAAAATTGAACTGGAGTTTTTATACATTCATTTTACAAATCATTAAGCTTTTGTAACTGGGCATTTATATATCGGTAAATAACGGCGGATTTCGATATCCAGCTTTCATCAGCGTTGTCAGATTTTTTTGCCAAGTCGGGATTTTGAAACTTTTTGTAGTGAAAAATAGAGGAATTCTTTTATCAAAAGCGGGACAATAACAATAACAAAGAAGTTTTTAAATATGTATCTTTTTATTTGAGTTTTAGATTACGTTTACGTGACAATAGATAGCAAAAATAGGGATAGAAATGTATTTTAACATAAATATGATATTTAAGTTTCCTTAGTACGCTGCACGCATGGTCGAGTTATCCCCGAAGGCGGGACTAAAAGCGGTCCCGCGCGGACATTTAATTTTGATTTAAAAATCGGGACGTCTGGCAACTCTGGCTTACATAAACGTTTGATGTCTGGATCTGTACTAACATAGGAGAAAATAAAGTAACCAACGATGCTCTTATCTGCGTATCGCTGTGTACAGTGCCGGTAAAAAATAATATTTCTATATTTACCGGCGCCAACATGTATCAGGTGTAAAACCTATATATACTATTATTAAACATCTATAGTGTAATCACAATTATACTTCAACAATGTAGTTATATATCCTCACTGAAAGAGATAAATATAGTGCCTATTAAAATTTTTGAAAGCAATGTTAATTACCTAATTTTAAATATAGAATAATATACAAAGTGTTACTTAACGCTTGCGATAGCGGATGCTATTATGACGAGTTATTATTTCTACCAATAGTGGCGCTCGTAAACTTTACCCGCGAAAACTATTGTATCACGTGATTGAGTCAAATGTACTCTTACATAAAAATACCTGTACTTATTGACAATTTGTTTATTGTAAATGAACATGCTTGTAAAAACACTGTAATATTTTGATTTTAATTCTACAAGATTGATTGATGTGTTTTTTATATCAATAATTGTAGTATAAGATCAAACATATTACAAATTTTAATTGGTTCCGTATTTTAGTCTGGTCTTATGCACCTGGTTAACAGTCAAGCACGCGGTTTGGTGTTCAATAGTAAAATGTTTTTTTCTGGCCAAGTGTAATGTATAAAATGTCTGTATGTAGAAAAAAGTAAATTATTTTCTTCATGAGCGTTCTCAATAATTTTCATATAGCCACAAGATTTAGCACGGAAATCAGTAAACGTATCGTATTTTTGGAAGTACGTACCCTGTTACGTTTTTATTTTCTGTCGCATTAATTTTCATAAATCAATTGTGTTAAGTGATAATCGTGGTCTTATTAAACTAAAAGCAAGTACGAGTCGAGTTTATTTTTTATGATATTTGATAGACCGTGTTCATTTGCGAAATATCACTAATGTATCTTCCATATTATTAAATCTCACACAATAATTGTAGTTATAAGTTATTTAATGTAAGTTTTATGGTGCTATGAAATACATACAGTAAACATCCGTAAAGTACATACGATTTCATAAACTTTTGTGTTCTCATAAATTCAGGAGCTTGTATGGAGTACTTCCAAAAATGCGTTTTTTTATCACAATTATTCATTAAACGTTTTTATGTCACAGCTTATGTTATTATTATTTTTTTAATATATTTTGAATGCGCGTTCGAGAACGTCGTAGTGTCAGTTCCATTGAACTGTATAACAAATTAACAAAGCGCTATTAAATACAGAAAAACGAGAAGTGAAGGGGGAGATTTTTTTTATGTTATTTAAAACAAATCACGTTTCATTTATAAAGGGACACGAATCACAATAATATTAATGAAATATTTTATAGTTATATTTAAAACAAAGTGTAAATATTAAATTAGTGTCAATAGTCCATAAGATCTATCATTGTATAAGAACATAGTTAATATTATATTATTATTATCTTGTATTTGTAACATATAGATAATTTACTTTGTGTTTGTTTTACCGTGAACCCGATCACCGAAAGCATGTTTTGTATGTCCAGAAGCCTACATGAGAAACAGTGGTCGTTCTGTAGTCAGCTATATTATATAATAAAATATATAATGTTAGTTTAAGAGAAGATACTATTCACAGACATATTGTGTTTTATTTTTTTTATTCTCTTTGACAAATCCGTCTCGCCAATGTTTTGGATATTGTGATTAGTCTTAGTTACGTGAGCAATCCTGGGTTCGATCCCCTGTTAGGGTACTGTTAGATTTTCAAACTTAGTTTTCTTGTTGATATTTGTAGTGGCTCGGAGTTCGGACTTGTGCTCGGTGTATGGCAACAAGCTTACCACCACTTCCGTAGTAAGACGTCGACCTGGTGGTAATTGGTTTTTAATCTAGACACTTGAGAAGTATTAAATTGTTCAATAATATACCATTATTTGCAAAGCACCCAATTAAAATACTTACTCATACCGTTGATGGCTTTTCAGTTGTAAAAACACTAGGGAATACCTAAATAGAATTAATTAAATGTTTCAGATTCTTGGAATTCATGTCAACGTTTACCGGTGCATAATCCAAATCGATGAACACACGTTATTATTATTATTATTAGATTACCTGATTCCGTCAAATTTTTGTAGTAAACTACAATTTTATTAACAGCATTTGATATCTTTGTCTAGTGGATTACGATTCGGCATCCCATTCAGGGTCTTTTGGATTCAAATCTTGACGTGCGCCTCTTGACGAAATTTTGAACGATTTTTGATTTCTTGACGAAATTGACGTAAGCAGATTAGAGTTGTACACTTCCACGTTTCACCAAATACGTTTACGTCCCATTATGGAATAGGTGGTGAGCCTATTGCCACGCACCGGGCACATTTCCAGACTCCGAGCCA
Source organism: Jemadia suekentonmiller (assembly GCA_018245575.1). Lineage (NCBI taxonomy): Eukaryota > Metazoa > Arthropoda > Insecta > Lepidoptera > Hesperiidae > Jemadia > Jemadia suekentonmiller. The sequence continues at coordinate 3,172 of DWDU01001936.1, forward strand.
CTACTAGAGAATCTAAATTAGAAAATTCCAGTAATGACCGACCTGGGATTTGAACCCACGACCTCCCAATCGACTGTCGCGTTTGCAATTAACACGACCAACGAAACAATGTAACGCTATTGTACGCTTTATCTAATAATAGTACTACAGGTAAACCGTACGATACGGGTAACTAATATTATGATTAATAATTTTCGCTTTTCCCACACTTGATAATAATTTCGGTAATTTCCAAAGTATGTCAGTTTCCTGTGTGACTATGCCCTGCCATCATACATTAACATAAACTACATCGTTCCTTGAATTACATGTATAACACATTTCGATGAGTTATTGTTCCGATGTAATCATCGATTTCTTGGTTATCATATTATCGGTAATGCCAACTGGGAATTTATCTAAAGTTTCCTTTACCTGATGTGTGTCGTTGAAGTGTTGTTTTGTGCCTTATTGTTGGGTCTCGGACACTAGACTTCAGATTAGGAGTTAAGTGCAGTAATTTCGTGTGGACACGTCATTTATTGATACATTAGTAGGTATGTACCTTTAAATTAAGGCCCACAGCTCAGTATACATAAAAGTTTATATCTATATTTCACACTATTTATGGGCAACACTCTGTGTGGGTATTTCTCGGAAATTACACAAGGAAGGTAAACAATAGTTACAGAGATGTCGATTTATCCTGACGGAAAACTCAAAATCACTGTACTTCATTACAAGTGTATTTTGTGTATTTTTCTATCATATTTCGAATAAGAAAGTGCTCTGTTGTGTTAGTTGTAAGCGCAACTGCCAAAAGAGGTCCTGGGTTCAGATCTTGGGTCGGGCTCTATTAGATTTTCTAATAATGGCTCGGGGTCTAGATATGTGCCCGGTGTAATAGGCTCTCCACCAATTCCATAGTGGGAAGTAATACATAACTGGTGAAACGTGGAAGTGTACTACACTCTTCTGCCAACCTGTTCCGCAATTGCAGGCGCCATGTTACGGGTGTATAGAAAAGTCAAGAAGAATTATAAATACATTTTTAACGCAGAAATCATATCGTTCTGTACTAACTGAAAAAATCATAGCGTTACTTTTGATGTCACGTGATACGTTTCCTTGATTGACAAAACTACGAAGGTAGAAATACACATGAGGTGTAAAGGGGTGATTTGAAAGCTATGTTAATAATTCAATGTCACAGTTTGGTTAAATGGGTAGTAACAGCACACCAGGTGAGTATCGATAAACATATTTGCCTGATGTTGTACGTACGTAGCCATATTGTATGATGCATACATATATTGTTATAACAGGACATAAGAGAGGGAGAGAACATTAGAGGATGTCGCTGGAACCTTAATTTCATATATACGCCTATTTTTTGCACATAAAAATAATTACCTATGTAAATGTTGTCGCATAGTAAGAAAGTTAAGCGTCTTCCTGCTTTCTCCTAGGGAGTCCTGCACTCGGCGTTCTTTACAATATAGAACTTCAAAGTTAATTTTCTTTACAGTTCTGTATAATAATAAATTATGCAATGTGAAAATTTTTTTGGACCCCATTCATTCATTAGCCTTCGAAGGTTCTTAACTAGGCATAGTTCCCTATAGAGCGCCACTTCGTATAATCCAGGTCCTTCTGAATCCAGCTATATACTGATAGGTACATGTAGAATTAACAAACAAAAAGGACAATATATTTCAAAAACGTATCATTTTCATATACATATGTAATATTACGTCAAACAGCCTATTGCATTGCGTCTAGTAACCTACCTAACTGCAACTTGATCTAAGTCTATTTTTGTAATGCTATACGTAATAAAATACGTGTAAGCTATAAAAAAATAAATGTGTCAGTAATACTTTCATATATAACAGGTAAAACAATAGAAAATTATTAGTAACCAGAACGTACAAATTCTAGGAAGCGATGACAATTTTCGTTTACGTATTGGCTCGTGGCATGATTCTTATGGCAGAATGACTGGGTGCACAACTAAAAGAAATAAATAAATTGTGTTCAGTCTTAATATCATCCGAAGTATGTCCTTGAAGGTATTTTTTTATAAGTGGGAAGAATAGATACACTAACAATCCTTACATCACATCATTTCCTTACATGTTTTTATCTGTAACTATACAATACTTTTTTTGTTATGTAACAGTGCTAACATTAAATCTCTACGTGCAGCGTGCGGGCGCACCATACATTTGTATTGATCTCTCGCCCACTACAATTCACGCGGCACTGAAGACGCCACATAAGCGATGTTGACAATTCTTGAATAATATACAAACTCTATTTTTGATAGATTCCATATTTTGTTTTTTGCTTGGTTTTTTTTTATAGACTTTCGTTATGAAATAAATAGACTTAATTGTAAATGTAGATGGATTTTAGCCTGCCAAAGAGGCAAATGAGTCATCTGATGGTAAGTGGTCAACGTTGCTTACGTTGCTGACTATGAAGATTTATTTTTACGCTTTTCTTGAAAAACTTTATTAATTATTAACTAACCAAAAAAGGTGACTAAAAATGTTATCCATGCTAAAGTATTTAAAGAAACCAAAAAATTATGTAACTGAATTCTTTTACATTATCTATACGCGGAAGAAACCGCGGGGCTCAACCAGTTAAGGATAAAACGCACCATCATAACATAACTAGCGTTTTTACAATTATGTACCTACATAAATATCAAAGTTCGTAGTCAATGATTCATTATGATCCCACTCCAGGTTTCGTATTTAATAAAATATGATGAAATATTTATTATACATTATCATATAGCTAAAACGTTTTAAATATTTATTTTATAGCTCTACACTCCTCTGCCTACCTCTTCGGGGATTACAGGCGTGATGTTACGTTTTTTTTTTTACGTTATAGTTACATGTCTAATTATCAAGTTTTTACTTTTACCTTGTAAAAAGGCACATCTTTGCTTAGTCTTTCGCGCTATTATTTGTCTTCATATTTTTTAAGAAAACTGTAGGTACTGTTTTGAACCCATAATCGAAAGATATAGGCACTTAATTATTTAACATACCATTTGGCTTTCCAATGCACTTGATCTATGCTAATTTGCATCACTATTTAGGTTCATATATTCTAAAGCAGCTGAAGCTTTGCAAGGGTTTTGATGATTCTCAAGCCTGACCTGGCTCATGTTGAATTAGAACAGTCAACAAAATGGTGATTACATAACAATCTACTGCACGCGGTGCAATCGATTTAACATCGTACATTACTTGTTCGGTAGAACCCTCTTTTTTTCTAAACTACTGTATACAGCAATGTACATTGCAGAATGCCAAATTGAGCATAGCTTATTGTAAAGCCTGCGAATAATCTGGAGTACAGAATGACGTTTATGAGCGCACCAGTTTGCGCATACTGGCCGGCGAGAAGATCGGCCAATCGCCTTTCGCGCCGGCGACACACCTCCGTGGGGTTTATAATTATAATTGGAACGTTGCGCGCGCAGTCAGTCGCGGTATCGAGCGCCGGTCGCGACGTCAGTGTCGTTAGTGTCAGTCGGTAACCGGTAGCGCGGTTGTCAGTTGAATCGTTGGGCGCGGCGGGAACACGCGTGCGGAACGAGTGATCAGTGCGCGGAGCTTGAAACATGGCTCTGCTTCGTCGGCTTGCAGTGAACGCGCCCCGTGGTGTGCGGATGCTGTCTGCTTCACCGCCCTCGCGCGACGAACTCGACCTAACATTTAACAGCCCCAAAGATGCATTCAAGAGCAAGAAAACCAGCGAACTGGTGCGAGCGTATCTCGTCTACCAGATATGCTCCATCAATTGGATCGTCGAGAACAACGACATGGTAAGTGTTTAGGTTAATAAACAGCTGATGTATTACGTAAGATCGGGCACAATGCAATTGTTACTGCGCCGACGGTGGCCGTCGAGCGTGAAATCGAAAATGTCTCTAAAATTAACTAAGACGTGCGTCCTTGAATGTTATTCGCCGTCGGAGTATGATATGTCTACGAGTCTTATTTTTTCAACGAAGATTTCGCACGTGTTTCCAGACAGAACGCCCGTAACTTGGTAATTTGTATCTCACTCGAATGCCAACACGAACATTGATTGCTGTTCTTTATTGCATTTACTGTGTCGATTACATGTGGTCGCCGCATTCTTCATGGATGCTGATTGATTTGTGAAATTTTTGCGGTTACGTCACCGAAGAAAAGTTTCTATCAATGAAATACGTATATCGTTCTTGGCTATTGTTGAGTTATTTCAGTTAGCTGATAGGACCAGTTTAATCAATTTGCTCGGTAACGAGGAAATTGGATAGCAAAAATGTACGGTTTTTAAGAATGAATGGAGTCTGAGGAATGGATTTTCCGAATGTTCCGCGGACGCGCATGCGTGGTAAATCGTGCAGCCAGCGGCCAGACGCCCGTCTAGACTGAAAACTAGTTGCTAGGACAGGGTTACCTAATACAGCAGGCCACTCGATTCGCATGCCTGCATTCCCAGTGTTCCGAGCTTTTGTGTCGTGGGAAAGCACACTGCGGGAATGCGCACTTCATCTATCACGTTGTTAGGTTTTCTTTAGATTGTTATACATACTTTTTGTGAATATAACTTTTTGTATCATAGTATTCTCCTACACTTGTATAAGCAGACTAATTAAGTCTCCTATTTAATACACGCTTTGACGTACACTTATTTCGTGATTATATTCTTGACAGGTCAATATTATCAAAGAGTTAAGATGATTATTTTTGGGATTATGATAGATGGAAACCAATTGATTTGTCTGATGCCTATTGTGTACGACGTAGTTCAACACACACAGCCCTTGTAATTTCATTTCACTGAACACTTGTTATTAATTAGTTCAATCTAAGATATTTCATGTACCGTTCGAGTAATGCACTCGTATGACTCGTATCCTGCCAAAATCCTATTTCGTTTAGCACCTGTCATTTTTAAACTGTTTAATTTAATTACTGCGGTGTAAAGAATTTTGAAATAATGCAGCAATGTACAATTTATTGTGTCCCGAAACGGTCAAGTCAAAAGTACAATGAAACTCTTCGATATACCTGGTTTCATGAACCGGATCTCTTATAGGTATCCCTCGCCGCCGAAGTTTTGACACATCTGCGAACTCGAACGGTTATTCAAGGGGGGATCGATTTTCGAATAGGTACCGGTCTTTTTCTTTTACGTAACGACTACGACGGGCTCGCTTATAGTGAACTTCGCAAAAGTGGATTTGGTCAATATCCCATAATATAAACAATAAAACGTTTAATTAACTACGTATACAAACATAATTTACTTCTATAGGTGTAAGCAGAGACGAAGGATTTAGAACGTAACATACACCAGTATATTTTCCGAGAGGAATATGATGTGTGTAGTACATACTTCCACCGTTCATTATGTTGTATCGTGCACGTTTGGCACATTAGATTTTTATATACATTTTCATGTATACCTGTATTTATGTAACAGAAATGGAATTTTTATGTTTTGTTACGTAATGATAAGATGACATGAATTTAACGGTCCAATATAAAATTTAGAATAATTTTAATTTTGATTTTAATCTGTAACAAATAAAGCGTTGATTGCACCGGAAGTAGTTATCATTATATTGAGTTCTTCGTTAACTGTAAGAGCTTAAGCTAAAATAGGTTTGTCACTTTCTCCAACAAATAATTTAATTTACGTTTGTATGGGAACTACAATTTTAAATTTTATTTTAAAACGTTATTAATTCTCATTACTCTATTTTATACTTCAATACACAATATAGACGCTTGTATTAATAGCGGGGAAATTGAAGTATAAAAATTCCAAAATATTTTTTTTATGTTGCTGATAACCTTAGCCAAGAGGTTATGCAATCACTGGGGTGAAGTTTGCCAAAGGCACCCTCTCCGCGACGCACAAATTTAAACCAGCGGTCTGCGAAGCGCATGTTTAGGACGCAAATTAAAATTTGATTTGACACCTACTGAGGCGGCTAAAGCCATTTATTACTATGTAATTATTATAAAGTATTTTTTCTGTATTACCAAGTAAGAAATTATATAGGTACTCAGCCAAAAAAGTGTATTTATATTGTTAAGTTATAATGTTGCCATTCTCATAACGTCCCACTGTCGGAAATGGGTATCTTCTACAACTGTGGAAATTCTGTAGTATGTTCTACCACGATGCTCTAATGTGCGTCGGTGGACATACGGGTGAGTGGTTAACCCGTATGTCGGATATTCCCGTGTATTTTTGCTAAAATTTCTGAACAATATTCTTTTTCTTATCAGGTCCTTCATATTTCCTTCCCTCTTATTACGTACATTACCAAGTGTACGGAAGACACTTGACGTCAAAGGGAAAATTATATAACGAATCTCATATTTCCCCTCTTCAAAATGACTCATGGTGTTGTATGACGTTTTCCTTTGGGGATATGAACGCTACAAAATGAATATTACGTGTTGAAGAAAATGGTTAATTGTTGGATGGTTGGATGATATAGAATAGATGATTATCGGATGGTTGGACGGTATGGTGTTAACTTAAAATGTAAACGATTTTTAATTGTAAAACAAAGGTCTCGGGTAGTAGCTTTAAATTTTAACAATAAAGTCTACCCTTATATTTTTTTATTTAGTTTTTATATTAGTAATTAGGTTTTTATATTAGTGATTAGGTTTTTATATTAGTGATTAGGTTTTTATATTAGTGATTGGAACATCAGTCTCCCGAGCCCGGGTATTTGAGGTTCATATTTAGACAATACAACTAAATCCCCACGGTTTTTAAATATTTATGATGTAAAATCCGGTCAGGTCGCCGAATGATTTACCAATTAGATATAATTATCAATTATTTGATTGGAAATTACTCTAACAGACTCAATTGGCCTGTTGTTTCAACAGTTAGCGACACTCAGAATACTAAGCTAAAGTACGAAAGAAAGAAACGCATAATTTAAATTGCACGAATGTGTATAAGTACAAAAGATTTGATGTTCATCCAGTACAAATATTTGTTGAAACGGCTATACCGATTTCTATGAAATCGTTTGTATATACTTGGTAAGTCTGAAAGTAGCTCGTAAGCTATTTTTTATACCCTAAGATATCTTTATTATCTATAGATTATCTATAGAAGTATATATTTCGGTAATATATATTACACTTTGTCACAAAGATAGACAAAAGTCTCGGGAGTTGCGATAACTTCAACATCTCTTAAATTCATTCAATTTCTAATACTACTGTTCGTCTGGCACTCGTTTTAAATAGCTGATTATTGATTTGATAAAATTATTTTACATTCTCAATACAGTATTACCTTAGGCAGAGATACACGGATCTAAGAAAAAATTGCAAGCCAAAACATGACAGAAGCGGAATTTAAGTACGTGCGTGCAAATATTCAATGTACATAAATGCGTTAATATTTGTTGGATAAATATTTAACCAAAACTATTTTGTGGTCGCGCTCAATTTCCATATTAATAACTGTACCAATCGTTTGATCACGACTTTGGAATTTTATAAGCGCTGTAACATTTGAAAAAGAAAGGCTATGTGTGATAATGTAGTATGGGAACAGAAAGTGGTCGTTAGATGTGGCGAGCTGGCGCTCCTAGGGAAATTCGCGAAATTCCCTACAGCGTTCCCGCCGTCAAAAATATTCTGTACTTTCACCTCGACTATAATAAGTTTAATTTTAATCAGTTCAAATTACTTTTTATACTGCTATCATACACACAAATAGATTAATTCAAGAAAATTTATTCGTCCGTCGATCCATCGATCATCATCACACGATTTTTTTTGAACTTTAATTAACTATTTTACTGCCTCACAAAATGTTAATTAAAATACGTGCAATAAATAGCCAAAACGCGGCCTTACCCCTTTAGGTATCGATGGCTTCCAGGTATTAACCTTTGGGCATAGGCTTTAGGCAAAGGCTTGGCCTGTCCGTACCAAAATTATGAAGATTAATTAAAATTAAGTATATTATGTATTATTTTCTAGAAACAATTCGAATACTAATTTATCCTCGTTACAATTTTAGTTGCAAACGCGACTTTATTTTCAATCTGACTTGTTCAATTTCATGAAAAACTGCCAAATCCATAGGTTTATTGTTTATAGCGCTATCCTTGTAATAAAAAATTGTCTATTCCCAAAATGGCGACATCAACAAAAAATCGCTAAAGTGCTTTATTAAGATTTTCATTTTCCTCATATTCAATAGACATATTTTTACTGCAAATAATAATAACGGAATAGATTTTCCTAGAACACAATAATAAAGTAAAACAAATATTCGAAGAAATGAAGAATTCCTTATTCGGTGTGTTCAAGTTCATATTTTTTATGTTCAAGATCTACCTACTGCAATCTAGGTTAAGTGCTATTTATCGCCTTATAATTACTGTTTTCTTTTACACTGCTCTTATTAACTACTACTACTCTCGACTTAGTGAGTCGAAATTAACTATGTATTAAAACGTGAAGATATCTTTTATCCCTTTTAAGAATATTGCGCGCAACGAAGAGTAGGAGAGTGGGAGTTTTAGTTCATATAGAAAGAGCGTAAACGAAGCTAAAACTTTTTTATGATAATTATGTGTTACAAAATTAAACAATCATTGTGTACGTTCATATTATCAATATCAAAGAAAATGATCTGCTTCTGTGGTCAATTAGTAGCACAGAGTAGAATGTTATAGAACTGTACTTTTTCACATGAGGACCTCAATAATGGGAAAAAAATCAAATCTTCTAACGCGCTCAAATTTTAGTCTCTTCTCAACCATAAGTAACTATAGTTCACTCAAATAGCTGACGTAATTAATTCGCGTTTCAAAATCACTGATGGTACAGATTTGCTGGCGCGCAATTTTGAGCCTTTCCTCTAGCTTATTAAGGGTCTTTATCGTATTAAGTACCTATTCGTTTTTAACAACATTAGCCCGTACAAAGTGGTACCATGAGGGAAAACGCCGAGTGTATGAAGATATGGTGATATGTAGAGCTTCATTGCGCTAGTGATTATCTCATGTGACCCGATTTTTTACTGTTACCTTTATACATAACTAAAGCAATGAATGAAAAATTCCATATAGACTATCACTCGATTTAAATTTCTAGAAACGCAATAAAAAATATCTTCTTGTAATTAAAAGCGAGACAACCAAAAACACATGTACCTATACCTTCAATCTAAATAAATAACCCTAAATATGACTTAAACACGATAAACACATCGCAAGCACAATCACGATTACAAATTCCATAAACGAATATAAACTCGACACAGTGCTAAACTCAGTTAAAGTTTCCACATAAAACAATCTAAAATATGAATAAAGTTTCCAGCGTACAATCCAAAGTCGCTTAAAACCCGTTCAATCCGAACAGGTTAGTTCTATCCAAATAGATTTGTTCTGTTACGAGGCGTTTTATGAATGAAATCACTCGTTGCGTCACTGATAAACTACTATCTCATATCGCTACAACTCCAGCACTGTCTGTAAACAGTTGGTAGTGAGTACAGAAAAGTGCGATAACATTGTATTGTTTATGATCTCTGCTTAACCCTATGGGACGTGATAGTTGAAGTCCGTTCGACGTGCTCAATGTTATAAAGAGGATTGAGGCCAGTTGTAGTGAGATATTAGGGCAACTTATACAAAGCTATCTGTTGCTAAACCGAGCAGATATCAGGCCATGGTGACTACACGGCAAAAACATATTTGTTTAAATAAATTTCAACCCCACACATATAACATTGAAACACTTGTGGGCATCACATAAATTGTTGTCTTGGGTAGGGAACCTGAAACTCGGGCTCGATCCTTAGTTTCGATAATCAATGGGATTTACGGCTTAATAAGAATAAATATATCTTACAATTAGTGCAGTTTGTCACGAATTGATTTTTATATGTATGTACATACAGACACAATTATATAATGTACTTTAACATTTTTTCTGTATAAAAGGATTACGAGATAATATCGTTTTATTACATGGAAGTTTTTAACTTTTCTTATGTATATATTTAATGTCTGTACCAGGTATTTACATACGACTTAACGCCGAATTATGTTTGTACTGGTATAATATTGTTATGTCGCATTACAGGGAATGGCTACATTTTACCTAATTTAAATCAACATAACATAACGCCTGTATTCCCGAAGAGGTAGGCAAGGGAATGTTGAACACTCCCACGTTTCACCAGTTACCCTTACGTCCTACTATGGAACAGGTGGTGAGCGTATTACCAAACACCGTTCACATATTCAGACTCCGAGCCACTACTAGAAAATCTAAATTAGAAAAATTTAGTAGTGTCGGACCCGGGAATAGAACCCACGACCTCCCGATCGGCAATCGCACTTGCCACCAACATGACCAACGAGCCA
>DWDU01001937.1:0-13598 GCA_018245575.1 Jemadia suekentonmiller
AGCTTCATTTTGACGTACAAAAAGTGTTCCAATGAACCAATTTTGAATAAATGATATTTGAATTTGAATTTGATTCTATTCATTAGATTTAATTAGCGGTGGGCCGTGCATGACATACATATATTAGTATATAGAGAGGCACCAAACTACCTACGAAAATACTGTGTGAAGTAAGTATTAGGTAATTTATTAATGAGTTACGCTAACGAGAATTTGTTATTTATCTTAACTGTTAGATAAGTTTTAAAAAGTTTAATTACTTACTTTCTTAATAATCATTTTATAATTGTAAATTTGATTTGAATTTATAAATAACATTAGGGATATAATGATTAGATTTTGTTTGCCATTGAATTTTAAATGTTTGTATTTTTTTGCAAAAACTTTCTTTCCAGGTATTTCTGAAGTCCTATTATATGGGACTATTTTAAGAAACCTGAAAAGAGCTAACTTTAATTTCAGTAATATATCCTCTACCTTTGGTTCTCCTGTGATCGTTTTCTGGTTCTCCTCTGGTCCAACTCCTCTAGTGATTTTCATATCTATAAACATCGGTGACCGCTAGTCATCAGATAACCAGTCTGTCTATTTGGCAGTATAAATATATAATTTTAAACTTATAATAACTACATACTTTTAATTTCATCTCATCGAAATTCCCAAATTATTGTTACCTCCTGACAAATTAATGTAACAATTACTTAGCATATATATAGCACATTACTGGTGAATCGTCGGAGTTTACTGCACTCTGCCTACCTCTTCGGTGATTACAGATGTTACCTTTTTGTTATGATCACTATGGAATGACTGGTGAGCCTATTGTCATCCAAATCTAATCCAGACACTACTAGAGCCAATAATAGAAATTGTAAATGAGAAAATCCAATATTACCACTCGACCAACGAAGCTGTCAAATGAATAATGGATTAAGAAAGAGAACAAAGTAAACATGTCACACTAATCTACTAGAAATACCACAATATCGTCTTATGAATGACGAGAGAAGTGACAGTCGCGGTTACATAACTTTACATTTCTATATCGATTAATCTGCTTATCGGTTTGGCGAATATTAACTTTACATTTATTTGGACTTTGAATAATAACTGGTAAGTTTGTGCTGTTATGAAACGATTGATCTCATTCCACAACAAGCCACCAAAACAGATACAACATGTTCTAGACGAGAATATTGCACATCGACTGGTCCATTATTAAAAATTAAGATATTATACTTACTTTCCTTATTTGTATGATTGTCACAGAGCAATTGCTGGGTAAAAGAGCGTTTAGTAGAAGCTTATTGGTACCGACTGCCCACGTCACCGGCCAAGATTTGTATAGATATGTGACTTTATAAGTAAACGGAGTTGATTGTTATAGAATGAAATTAGGTGTTAAGGTGGTTCCTTTGTTAGAGCTTCATTGTAAATACTTGAAGTATATCATAATAAAGAACATAAACATATAAATAATATTTGGGCTGTGTAAAAATCTTGATACCAATTTGGGGATAAAAAGTTATGCCACTCAATAAAGCCAGATCCTTAGCTTTTAAGAAAGAAATCTTGTTTTTGTTTTATTACTTACTACCTAACTCATACGGGATCTGGCGTGATAATACTCTGTATGTTTACAACGTTCAACAAAATATATACATTTTCCCTTTTTATTGGTAACCACGAAGGAAAGAAATATGTAACAGCGGGTATATTAAGAACATAAGTAGGTATCGCAAATGCATTATTATCGGTGAACTTACAAACATGGAAACTGTACGTGACCGGCAGAGATGAATTTATTCACAGCGTTTCCGTTCAGTATTATGTTCGGAGGCGCTTTGGCCAATGTATTGCCAAAGCGTAAATAAAATCATATCAATCGCAAGTCGCCAGCTAGATAGCAAGCATTCCGTCGTATATTCTCTCATACGATCGCGGCTGCCGGAGATTCACACGCGTCGTCGCTTTTTTAGTCGACAACCTACAGATCTATAAACATTGATTTATTTCACATCACTATTTTAGGAAACGAGTCGCGCCGATCGCCTTATGGAAAGATATGAAATTACTTTCCGATGTATGAAGTATGTATGAGAAATGAATGTATCCAATGTCTCGACGTGTCGTTTATGTCGTGGAACATGCTATATTGATTCGTATCGAGGATTGCACGCACAAAAAACCCTATCGGCACTAAATCATCCCACGGATATTTTTCCATATTTATTTCAGTTACTAATCGTTTCGTATGTCGCTCAACGTTGGTGACGGCACGAATGATATATTAGTGAGTGTCTTTATGAATTTATAATGTTTTCCCACAAGGTTTTGGTTATGATTGTACAATAAATAGGAATATTGGTACAATGTCGTCCGCATAAATTATTATTGTATTTGCATACTTGCATGCCTTGACGCTTATTGCAATATGACTATATATCTGATTTTTATCAGTTATATTTATCGTCTATTATCTGTTGTATTTTGTTAACCGACGCCATTTTGAATCTAATATTTATTGTGTGTTCCAGGCACCTACATCTTGCCATTTGCGCCGTTAGCAAAGGCGTTTGTCAAAGGAATAATTTAGCAAGTGATTAGGTGAATGATTCCACAGTGCCTTCATTGACCAATCGGCGCGGAATCTCGTGTATTTAATAGTGAACATATTATTTATGTGGCTGTCAGAATCTGACCAATCGCGGTCTGATTTGTCACGCAGACGTATTTAAGACGAAATGTTGTAAATGAAACGCAATTTCATGTGAGAACTGGGCCGCAGTGCGTCGTGGGAACTGACGGAAATCAGGACTTATTTTTTTGTAAAATCTTTGGGCCACACGTTATTATACTTGTGATCGATATGCGAATGCCATTTTAGTCTCTAAAATAATGGCTTACGTTCCATATTGGCGTACGCAAAAAGTTGCAGGCATAGGTCAACCGTGTGACCTATGTAGGAACAACTTATTTAGCGGTGATTAATATGTGCAAAGGGCCTGTTTGGCACTCGTATAAATTGACGCCCTTTTAGGGACACTGAAACGAATTTAGAAGATCTGGACATTACAAGTTTGAAATGCTATTTCGATTCTTGTCAAATAATATTTTGTCAATTCAGTTGTTGTTTTAATATACCGACACACTAGTTTCTTCATAGGGTTGCTAGATATTATCTAATGCCAAAAATCTTTGCCCTTATTAACACCGCTTGCTAAAATTAAACTTTCCATAAATTACCTAATACTCGGGTTCTATCTGATGATGGTTAGAAATATGGACCATTATGTACGGAATTTTTACGACGGCTCAAGCGGAAATTGAGTTTGGTTTTAATACCAACAATACTCACATCTTGTGGCACTTACTACTGAAATTACTAACATTTAATAAAATTTGAATGCAACCGTATTTATAACGATAGGTACACTTTTATTTGAAATCTTTGCTTTAATTATTGTAGTTATGTGTTCATAATTGTTTATTGTTATTATAACTTCACGCCGGGTCCCTTATGCGGTGAGATTCGACGTTGTTTATTAAAAACTTTTTGACTATTGAGATACACTCAATATATGCTTCTAAGTAATTATAATAAAATAGGTAGAAGCATATATTTCGAATAAACATAAGCTTTACCTACAGTTAAAAATTATCTAAAAGCATAAACATGATGATTTAAAAGCGTTCTTTGCATATGTTTGTTTAACAGTTTGCGTAATAAAACTGAACAATTAATATGTTGATAACAATTAAAGAATTACGAGTATGTGTTTAGCATATATACGTTATGTTTTTAGACATATCGAGAAACTTGTACGTAGAATTCAAACTAAATTTATTGTTAAACAACCATAAAAAGTACCTATCAAATGTAATGCATAAGTATTGAGCACACAATGTACAATTGTACAAAACGACGAATATACCACACACCAATTTAATCCACCGCATAAACACAATAAAATATGTGAACGATTAAGATTGTAACAAAGCAGATAGACAGAACGCAATATTATTACGTATTCAGGCAAAATCTCCGCGAAATTGTGAACACGAAGGTAGATAGCTGAGCCCGGTGCGTTATAATTTATGGTGTACCATTGGGGAGTATTCTTGGACCGCTGTATTACATTTGCATTGGAAATTCGGATTTGCGTTGACACGGCCAGTATTAAGATGATGCATGGCTGTTTGATTGCGGAAGGCTGGGATGCGTTGGCCGGAGACGGTATGTATATTGAAGCAAATCCTACACTAACTTTCTATTATAGAACCCTCATTAGCTTTTGCTTCTTGACTACATAATAATGCGTGATGAGAAATATTTGGATAGTTTAGAGAATGTCAATCCCGTAAGGGACCTAGCGTGATGATATGACAATAAAAAAGTCACGTTGCTGTATCCATTTTTTTTCTATTGCGCCGTTACTAACGTACAAATAATCAAGCCTCCTCGGTCTCGTTGCGCCGATATCCAGTGGCGTTCAAATTAATCCAACCGTAATACATATTATTACATATTTTATGACTGTAGTTTTAAATTACGCGCTATTTTATCGTGTTAGCCTTAATTAACATTGCTCTACTCACTTGCTGTACTCTCAACGGGCAGATGGTGGAGCGTTGTCATTAGTATTATATCGCCACGTCCTTTAAGGGATAGCCGGAAGAGTTGAGTGCAAAACGTATAACTTCGAAATACTAAATTGGATTTTCATCAAAACATATAAATTTCGTTTGAATTCTTCACTGACGTAAACAAACTGGTATGTGACGTTACAGTATATATAAGAAAAATACCAGTTATATAATAATGTACATAGCTACTATTAACCAAAGTTAAGCATATATATTCGATATTGGACCACTTTCAGACGTTGTCAGGAGATGTTGCAGAAGTATATCGGTAGTTTACCAAATGTACACATTTTTGAAAATCGTCTATCTCGTAAGTGCCAACGAAATGCAGTTTTGACATGTGCACTACATATGTATGACTAAGATTAGTTTTTGTATAACATTAAGACTTATAGGATTAATTATAAAATTAGTTATAAAAATATTATAATTATAATAATTAATTATAAAAATATTAGGAAAGTCTGTGTCAGTCGCAGTAAGAATATATTTCCAGATTTACAGGTGTCGTAAGAGGCGGCTAAGACCGGCGCTGGGAGATCGAGCTATGGTGCGGTCTGTCTGAGGACGGCTACATGCCCTGGCCGTCTATGGGTGGCAACGTAGGCGGTGCGAGAAGCTGTGCTCTGCGATCTCCAACCCGAAAGCCCAGCGTGGGGTTTATGGGCATAACCCTAAAAGGAGGCCTATGTGCAGCAGTGGGCCCCAATAGGATGATGATGGTGAATGAAAGAGACGTGTGAATTTAAACAAAAGACAATTATTACGTTTAACAGTTACAAGATCTGACTACAATTGCAAGCGAACCACACACAAAGATACAGTATGTTTAAGAAAGAGAAGCAAATTGTAGTTCGTAATTCAAATATTCTCGTCTACTAATATCTTCTTTAACCGCCATACGCGCGCGATTCATGTGCGTGTGTGCGTTGCAAAAATATTGCCCATGTTGGATCGCAACCATGTTTTAATGATTGTTATATGGTCACGCTATGTCCCTTACGAGGTAGGTAGAGAGTGACGAGTGTCAAATATTTCTGTACAATTTTCGACATCTAACACTCCTTAATATACGAATAATTATTATGACAATATTATCACCCCAAATCGCTTATGGGATAGACAGAGAACGCCGTGTGCCAAGTATCTTTATTCCTACAAGCTTGACGTATTTTAGAATTCATCAATCCTATCATATCCGTAAAAAAATCCTTAAAAGTAGTTTTGGTTCTCGTTATTTTTCGATGTTAATTATTGAAATCCTCACCCGCACAAAACGTATAATATAATTGATGAAACGTACAAGTGTACTACACTTCTCTTCGTACCCCTTCGGGGTGATACAGGCGTACATGTTAAGCACTGAGACGATGAGAATTCGCTTAGCGAAATTAATCTCACATCGCGCAGAATAGAGCCCCGTCCGTGACATTAGAGATTCCGGACGCGCAAGATCGTAAAACAGTTGCAAAAACTCTAATGTGAATTATGTGAATAATTGTGCACAGCGGTAATCAAATATTGTCGCTGTAAATTACGTTTGATGGTGATTGAACCGTGTCTACACTTCGGAACGCAGATTGCATTGATGGTGTAGAAAATTGTGTACTGGAACTGTATTGCGTAGAGCGCATTCGCTGCCATTACAACCCGCTCTTGCATACCGAATATTATTTTCGGCTTGACACATAAATATTTATGTATGTTGTATTTGGGGGCTGCTTACAAACTAACAATAACAATTTTGCACTAACAATTTTTCTACGTTTTCGTGCACGTTGCGTACATAGTAATCTCATGTCGTGAATATATCTTACTCTCTGGCGTAAAATGTACCACATGTTTATATAAAATATATACAGTTTATATTGCTATAAATATAATTATACCGTTTATAGTCAGATATTATCTGATTGGGAAAGTCAGAGGTGTCAGACGTACGTGTACGCATATAGTGATGAATGTAGGAAAAGCATATTAGATCTGAAAGGATAGAGATCTTTGGCACTTCGTGCTCTCTGCTTACCCTGTTAGTGGTATGGTGTGATGATATCGTAATAATATATTTTAAGGCTCTCATACATCTGACACTTATAATACAAAATACGTACTAAGTCTATAAAAAAATCTCTAAAAATGTTATATTAATTATATATTTATACGACAATAAAAGCATTGTGTACATATATACATCATATCCCCTTTTAAGATTACATTTCTTAGTATCTATATTTGGTAAGAAAAAAAATACGTAGAAAATTATAGTACGAATCGTTGCAATAAAATGATTCAGACCAGTCGTGAGCTGGAAATTACAATCCAAACAACGTCAGAGCGAGACAATTAAAATGGCGAGAAACAGCCGATGTCAGAGGTGGAGACATTAACCAGACGCAGGTACGTAAACTGATACCTACTCGCACCTACGGCATACCGGAATACCGACGCTGTGATCTCGGCCAGCGGAGTCACAACGGGACGTACCCCGCGGTACGCCGCGGTACGCCAACGCGTTCCCGTACGTAGGTGGTCGTACCAGGCGTACCTTTATCACGAGCACAATAGTACCTGAATACCCGTTGGATTTTATTAGACGTACCTCTGATAAATAATGCGAATGTCCCGCCTGACTCTTACATTGGCGCATGTTATCAGACATTGCATAATCTCGTTATGTAAATCTGTTCGTTTGGAAGTGTTAGGGGTTTGAGATTATAATAGATTGGAGTATGACATCTGTTGTCTGTCAGGTGATGTAAAGTTATAGGAATGTAATTTGCGATTTTTTATTTCTCTCTCTTTTTCCATTTTCTGTCTTTTGCCTGCTCTGTAAGGAAGTTGGCGTGATGATATAATAATCATAAATTATTTCGTGTTAACATACTATTTGTACTTGTTATATGTGATCTGCTACCCGCATGGATTGCAGGACAGGATAGGGATAATGTGTAAAACCCTTCAGGATGCCTATGACAGCCCGCTGATCAAATAATAGGTGAACGGAACCGGGCTCGCAGTCGTGAATGCGATCCTGCTCGAGACAAATATTTTTGCGGCGAGTCTTAGATTTAGATCTAAAGATTTTCTAGTAGTGGCTTGAATGTGGATTTGTGCCCGGTGCATGGCAATAGGCTCACCACCTATTCCATAGTGGGACGTAAACGTAACTGGTGAAACGTGGGACTGTACTACATTCCTCTGGCTACCTTTTCGGGGATTACAAGCGTGATGTTACGTTTAGTATTTGTTTTGTATTTGGGTGTAAATAAAATCTACACGGTCTGGTTACAATCTCACAAGCCCCGTTTAATATGAGCTCAGAATGCGTGAACACGTCTGAAGAAATATATTTATTTAACACACATAGAAAGCGAGCAATTAAAATTTACTCTATTTAGTACTGTAATAACATATTTTACGCAGTACACATGGAGAATGATTGATTAAATATAACCACGCTTAGAGAATTATTGTCGAACAAATTAGCAGTTAAAAAAACCAGCGGTCAATATTGACAGGTGGGCTTTGATACCTCGAGATACGTGTACTGTACAATTATCTGGTTATATTATTAGAAAAATTACAGCTCGTTCGATGAGACGTGTACAATTTGATGCGACGCAAAATAGAGCATGTTCACACACAGGTATGACTAGGTATTAAAATGATTGAATCGTGGCTCTTCGAACTGGTTTTGTTGATCTTTAATTATAATGCAACAAGAGCAGAGCAAAGATTTACATACGTCTAATAAAATGTGAAATTTAAATGCGTCTGATAAATAATAATGTATTCTAAATTAACGGATTATATTAACGTCGCGTAGGACGCCCTCTAGTTAGGTGGAGTAACGATGTAAGCTAGCAGCAAAGACCTGAAGATCGAGCTCAATGGCGTGCTATTGGAGAGACATATGACAGGAATAGGTTGATTATCAACGAGTAGGTAAATTTTGTTTTCGATAAATATAATATTTAGTTAATATTACACCAATGCCATACGCGTAGATAAACACAATATATTTTGATAATAACATATACAACAAAAAACGTTTATGAATGTCGTCCTAGTATTTGTCACAAGCAATACAAGTTATATCTATGTATAAATAAACAATATACCTCTAGAAAAAACTGGTTATGTATAGATTGCCAGCCGCGATAACAAACATGAAAATATCATATCGCGTTCTGTATTAGTATTAGTGGATGTTTAAGTTTGATTTTATTTATGCAACTGGATCGAATGAGCAACGAGCAAGGAGTCGTGAGGGCCCGTTGCATAATGCTTGCAAATTGCAAACTATGAAATTTGTAATATTGTAATCAGTGCAGCCGCTGCGTTCAGCTACATACAGTGTAACTCTTAAGTATAAAACATTCTTCAATTGATGGAAGATAGAAATAAGCTTTGCTGTGCTTTGATGATAATATTACCTAGGTATATCAAGTCTGTAATCCCCGAAGAGATGGCAGAGGAATGTAGAACGATAAATATTTCTATCCAATCTAATCCAATTTAAATTATTACTTATAAATACTTTTGTGTTTTATTGCGGACAACTGAACAGTGCAGGAATATTTCTGAAAACTTGGTACCTGTTTAAAAATAAAAACCTAATGTTACTAATTAGGCGGTTAATGGCTAAGATTTCTGTTTTTGCAAATGCCCAAATGCGATTTGTAAGGACATACGATCAGTAAATCCAAGTGTCTTAAAAAGTGTGGAATAAGCTGTATCAATTATCCATATAAAGTACTATTGGGTTTTTGTAGCTGGAAATTCTCAGTATTAACTAGGATTCTGGATTTGTGCCCGGCGTATGGCAGCAGGCTCGCTCCCCATTCCATGGAGGGACGTATCACGTAACTGATGAAACATGAGACTGTACTAAACTCCTCTGCCTACCTCTACGGGGCAATACAGGCGTTAACTTATGATACGTTATTACGTACAACATCAGTGACGGTTTGCGTTCGTATATATTGGTATGCAATTTAAACACGTATTTAAATCCGAAACTTTCATATGAAGCGCAATTTTAAAATTAAATGGCATATATTAATTTTTATTTCATGAACTTAATATCTTGACACAATCGAGTAAGTAATCAGTTTAAGTAATATGTAATATTTGTATGTGTAATAGAGTCAGTATCGAGTACGTGAGCAAGTCTCGTGCCCTGTTCCACTGCCAGAGCCGGCCGGATGTGGCGAGTGTCGCAGATTATCGCGCAGCCACCAAACATAGATCAAACAGTGGGCGACCTTAAGTACCACACTTTTATAAAACACACACGCGATTCTAGCAACTAACGTGCAAGCAATAAAGCGCGGAATCGCGTAATTAAGTTGTGTGTACAGCGTGAGAAATATATCAGTGCTGTATGTTGTTGTGTAATATATTAACATCGATAATAATAATAATTACGCACACTTGACAGGTGAAAGTGAGACAACCTAACCTGTCACATCTTGTCGCCTGGCCTTTTCTGTTAAATTTGGATTAGGCGAATACGTTTTATTACCCAATTAATCAACGATTCCTTTTCTATGCCGCAAATGCCGCATGTATCGTTACATAAGTGTTTAGTTGGTTGAGGATATGTTAAGAAAACTTTTTATAGATCAATTTATTATTTTTAGTACACTATAACGCTAGCTATAAAATGCCTTATGGGTTAGAGAGGCAATATCAAGTGCAAAATAATCACTGCAGACTAGTTTCGAATACTCCAAATTCTCCATCGGATCTGACAGTTTTGGTCAAGATACATCTACCTTACCATCTGCATACATCAACATTCGCATTGTGATTCCTTTAAATCTATAAATCGCAACGTCGACCTTTAAGTTGACAATAATAACGACCATTAAAACGTAACAGCCGTCATCGAGGGCCAATTATTTTTCTCAATCGCCAAGTTCAGTAATAACTCAATAATAATGGCCGTGTAATGTCTAGTATTTTTAATTAAGCTTCTAACACAGCTATCTGCGATCGCCCGCGCTGGGCCATGCGGCTTAGCTCACATCGACTTATTGAATTCAATGTCTAACTATCGCCTTTTTCGGGCACATCCGATGACCACTTAGCGGTACTTAAAAATATATCATTTTACATCAATCAATTAGCTGTCAACGTTGCATTGATGTATTTTTTATCTGCTAATACCGTTCCATTTATAGAGAAACAGATTTCTGACGCTGAGCTCAGCCTGGCCTACATCTGAATGCTTTTTTCTGTACTATTTAACTTTTAATATTACATCAAGTTTGTGAAAAACGGAAATATTTGACGTTTAGTCCTCTCTGTATAGGACGTAAGGGACCTGGCGTTACGTTATAACAACAACTGTAGCTACTTACTATTAATAGTTACATACGATATGTGCGAGACCTTTTGACATTCTATATATATACAATACATATCATTAATACATAATATTTAATTTTATATATATGAGACGGGAATATACCGTGTAACGTGAAAGTCTACTACACTCCTCTGCCTACCTCTTCGGGAATTACAGGCGTGTTGTTACGTTTAGCGCTTCCTTTAATGGACTTGTGGCCCGTGTAGGACAATACGCCCACGCATGCGCCAGGCAACATGAAATGCGTGTATTGCACTTCTCTGCACACACCTTCAGATTAATACAGGTGTAATGTTTGTTTACATATTTATCTATAACTTATTATTGTTAACATAGGGCAGACTTAATGCCAACGAGCATTTCCCACTAATCAACTGAATCCTCTACATTATACAAAAGAAAATCTCAAGCTATTATATTTTACATAGTAATAATACACAAGTTATGTTACATTGAATAAAACTAAGCGTATAATAAGCGACAAGCATCTCTATAACTCTACATTTCAGTATTAGTTCAATATACGTACACGTATGTCGGCCTTACATCTGTTCTACTTATAGAGACCACGTTATGTTAATGGAGCAGTTAGCATTGTTAAAGTACAGACGCTCCAGCGCGCTCTGACCCCGTGTGATTGTGTATAAATGTATAGCGTATAATATGATGTATAATGTGACTTGAATTATACACGATCGCATGACACAACGCGCGTGTTATGTTACTAATATATCGCCGATCAATAGTTCCATGCGTTTGTTGTTTTCTTCGAACTCCTTGATACGAGTCGTGATGTCGAACGCCGCGTCCTACGTTTCATGGGCGCGTGTATATAATGTAAGTAAAGTATGCGATTCGTAAATATCATTTATGTGGTAACGTATAGTCGTTTAGTTCATATTACTATTAAAGTCTATGAAACAATGAAGTCTTAGTATCGTTATTTTAAATGTATAGTTGAAAGAAATATTTTCGATTGTTTTTATTATTAGTATCCAGTTCTGTTGAAGACAACTCGTGTTGTGATAGCCAGACTGTACCTATATACGTACATATATACTTTTGCGAGGTATTTTTTTTCGTATAGTAAATTCAATATGGATATTTGCGTGATGTACAAGTCTATCTTAATGAGGCAATAAATAACCAACTCAGGAGTTCAATAGGGCTAGATATTTAGTAAAATGATCTAATCTATCATGCCTTAACGAGATCAGTATTTGTATTCACTTGATGTTCTAGCTGCATATTCAAAGTTGATTTATGATACTGGACCGCCATACTAATTTATGTACTCTCGGACTTGCAAGGTCCATTCGTGAATTTAAAATTTTGTTTCACTTTGATCGTACTGACCTAATTGTACTGTGTCGAACAATTGGTGTCCTTTATTTGAAATAGTGAAAAATATTTTAGGCATGTTTGGAAAAATGATTTATCAAGATGAGGCTTCTAATATTTTGCGCTTCTAAGGAAATATTGACTGAAATAATTAAGGCTTTATTTTGCTTAGTATATTGTTCTTTGTGTGTACGCCTTTATATTATTGAAACCAGTATTCTACGAAATGACGCGTGCTAACTTCGTCCATCGGAATGGTAACGATAGTGTGATCCATCGCATGTACAATTTTAATATTGTAATCTAGAGGTGTTTATGGAGTGCGATGACCACTTTACGTCAAGTGATTTGCATATTTACCACTTCCGTAGAAAGAAAAGGCTACGTTACCAGTTACGTTTAGGTCCCACTATGGAAAAAGGAGTGACTCTATTGTCATATATAGGACATATAAATGGGCTTCGAGCTACTATTAGAAATTACAATTAGAAATTCTGGTTGGAAAAATCTGTTGTACCGGACCTGGGATTTGAACCTAAAAACTCTAGATCGGCACTCGCGCTTGCATCCGCACGATCGAAGCTGTCATAAATATTTAAAGTAAAAATATATAAACGAACCAAAAAACATATAAACTACCAAAACGATTCTTTAATACGACCCTTCAAATTCGCATTTATAAAAAACGCGGGTTCCAACAAATACATCGCACACCGCGCGTAAAACGGAATGCGAACACGAAAAAAAATAACCATGCGAGACACGAAATGTACAATGGAACGGGCACGAGCGTTCCATTCCACCTGTTAATCGGTCACATTACGGGCAATCGACCTTCCAGTTCAATGATAGATAACAGCGAACCAGTCCGACACCAGCGGGCTGTCATTAGGGTGGAACGGAACGCCGCGCGCAACGAACGCGGCACTTAATAGCTATTTGGGTTGTAATCTCGTAATGCGGGTCAAGATCTCGTTGCTCTACGCAAGGATCTCCGCACATGGTCTTTTTGTGCTGTCGTCTTCTTTTAGATCGTAAAGCTAAGTGTGAGCTACAATAGATATTTAAATGCAGTGTTCCTCTTTATATTGTTACACAGATTTACGATATTGAGATTTCGTTAAAAAGCTGAGTCTTAGAAAAATTCTTACAAATCATCATTAAGTAGAGTGTTGGTTTACACGTTACATCACGCCTCTAATCCCCGTAGAGGTAGGCAGAAGAATGTATAACA
>DWDU01001938.1:0-13595 GCA_018245575.1 Jemadia suekentonmiller
CCCACGTTTCACCAGTTACGTTTACGTCCCACTATGGAATAGGTGGTGAGCCTATTGCCATGCACCGGGCACAAATCGTTTCTAGGTACGTACATTGAATTGTACATTGAATTGTATTAAGTTTACATTAATGAACGATCTCCTTCCAAAACCTCACCTACCTTAATTCCGTTAAGGACCTTTGAATTTCGTGTCTATTTTCGTTTGATTACGCTCAACCAAACAACCAGATATACGTCGGTGTTATTATACTCAATAAAATTTAAACGCTATTATGATAACTCTTTGATCACCATCCTATATTATTTGATACTTTTAAGACTTTGTTCCAATTAAAACTAGGATTAATAAAATTGGAGTGTCTGTTTATAATATTAAAATCACCGCTTGTTACTAAATGCATATATGTATGTTCACATGTTACATGTACCAAAATATTTTTTTTCAGTTTTTGTCTGTCTGTCTGTTTGTTCCAGCTAATCTCTGGAACCGCTGCACCGATTTTAACGGGAATTTTACTGGAAGACAGCTGATGTAATAAATCGTAACTTAGGCTATTTTCATTTTAGAATTTCCACGCGGACGAAATCGCGAGTACAGCTAGTTAGAACAAAAACCAATTTAAAAGACATCTTATGCATTTGAATTATTCGGATTATGAATAGTCATCAACTATTTGAATATTTTTCTGTTTCAATATTATTTAGTCATCGAATATTTGACTAGCCCGGTGGTGCAGTGGTTAGTTAGTGAACCTTACTGTTGCGCCGGGTGTCGGAGGTTAGATTCCCACCCAGAATAAACATTTGTGTTGAGTACAGGTGCTATTTGTTCTTTGTTTAAGTGTAAAAAAATTAATAAATCTATTTAAGTATATATTTATATGTAGTTTATCAGTCGCCTGGTTAACGGTAACCAGGCGACTGATAACGTGCGTGGTACGGTACCACAAGCTAGAGAGCTTCAAGAGTGACGCTTACTTTGGAATCAGATGGCCGTGTGTGGAGATATCCCAAGTTATTATTATTATTCATTTGAATATAGTTTTTAATTTGAATATAGATTATAAATTGTGATTTTAGGATTGCAAGTGTATGTAAATATACATATATATAAAATTGAGACTTACGGCGTGATGTTTGGCATGTTGGGCTTGGCGTTGAGCGCGTCGCCGTTGGCGCTGCCTTCCTTCAGTTTGTCGGCGTCTAGCGGGGGCGAGGGGGCCCCCTCACACTGCGATGTTTCGGGCGAGTCCCACAATGAATCGATTATGTGCAACAAGCTACTTCGAAATTCGTCCTATTATTCCAATTTGTTGTTCCGTTCCAAATTTAAATTTTTTACCGCGAACCGAACGTTGCACATGACGGATTCAAGGCGAATGAAACACGGGATGTCATATATCACTTTAAACTGTAACAGTCACTGACTACGGACACTCAAACATCAAATCTCTTATCTAATGGGAAATGAACGAAATAAATCAAACAAATTAATGTGATAACTCATTGCTAAACATATGACCACCGTGTGTAAATTCGCTAGGACTCGTTACGGTTACTTATAACGATGAATAAATTAAATAACACAGATAAATTAAAGTAAAATGACTATGATTGTGCATAGAAAAGCATTGTTGATAAAATCGACCAGATTCACATTGTTGTTCAAATAAAAATGATTCGAATTCACACGACCAGTGGATTATGTCTTATCTAATTGTAATATTTTACGAATTTCAAATAATATGTTTAAAATGTCAGTAACATTTTCAATAATAAATGCGGTAAATGGGAATGTGGTCTTTTAAAAGATTGCTCGTGCAATAATTTCCTGTTCCCCATAATAATCATTAATAGTTATTGAATAAGACAATTCTTTTAGTATTCGGCCTGCAATGAGTAAAATTCATTTGGATTTTGTACCTTGAGTAAAATCATATTTATGTCCAAATTGCTGGTCCATATTAACTCTGTACAAATAGGCGTAAGACATAACGTAATGACTGTTATGGGAAAGATTATCTTAAAAAATGTGAAATCTAAAAAGTACATTTATGTACTTAATAAAAATTAACTATCAAGATTTAACACACAAAATGAAAATGTAACCTTATACAATAATATACTTGATTTCAAAGTTAATATCAAATCATTTTAAACTACACGAAAAATCGGCGTGAAAATTTTATGAACTTTTTATAATGTTTACTAAATTAAACTATTTATATAAATAAGATTGCTGCTCAAATGCACGACAATATTAACATTAACTTAAAAATATTGGATATTTAGATATAAGGAAATTTATTTTCATTACTTAATAATAACGCCACTCCAAAAATATAGGTGTCTTAAAAAAGTACGAATTGTTTTATAACATTTTTTTTTATTTATTGAAATACTTGAATATTGTATAATATTGCATTATAAACACTAATATAATTACAGCGTTTATCCTCAATTTGGAATGGCGATAAAATATATTTCATTTTCATAGGAAGAAAAATCACATGTATTATAATATTTTCGGGAGAAAAATATAAGATCCAAGACAGATAGTCACCTTGTCATCTTTTTCTTTGTCTTCGCTGTCAGACAGCGGCGGGGAAGGTGCATCGTCAGGGAGAGCCTCCGCGCCGGGCTCGGCGAAGCGGACCTTGCTAGCAGTCTTTACATCTGCATGATGGTGGTCCACTATAGCTTGCACCTGTACATACATGGGTCCTATTGTAACAATATGTTAGTACTGTACTATTGTTGTATTGTACTATTTGGAGTGGGAACATTGAAATATACCAGGGCAAATGGGATGTTTATGGTAAATTAATGAATTTTTCTATTGTTATTAATTAATCCTGAGAAATCAATTGCCATTCACTGATAGTACAGTGCATATAACTTAATCATGTAATGTGTATCTAATACAGATCAGTTGCTCTGAAAAAAGCATAATAGCAGATCATTAACATTTCATTAAGTGCCTTTGAAAGCGTCTTGTGTCACAAGCTTTAGAAATTAATTCGTTATTAAATTGTCTTATGTAGGTATGTATATGCATATTAAGTGATGTTTGTTATTTATTCAATTAATAGATAAGCATTTCAAATAGTGGCTTTCAAAGCTTTTTGTGCTATAAAAATACTGATTACAGAGATAAAATTACATTTTAATTGCTTCTCAGGGGTAATGATTCCATGATTTGTGGTATAATTAATAAGTGAGCTGAATAATTTTTAAAGAGATATGCAGATGAATGTGTTATATGAAAATCATCAGATAGTGTTCGTAATTTATTACAAATGTGACAAAAATTTTAAGAGCATCTTAACATCTTTCCATAAACATTTATAAGCAATGAATGAAATGGAAATCATTATATAAAATATATTTCGTTTACAGTAAGATGTTAGAAATGATACACATAAGACATCTAAAACATCAAAATTCTAAAGAACAACAACAAAGTGCACAGACAAGAAGAAACGTACCAGGACTGGACATACCAGAAATGAAAAAAATAATCCAGAGGAACGCTTTCAACATCAAAAGCCAATCGTGTTATAGATAATAATAGCTATTCATAAACTAAATGCGAAAGTGAAATGACAGTGAAGAGAGCCAAGTGGAAGTTGATACTTATAGAAACACAGAAGACGTCTAAACCGACAACATAAAATATTCAATAAAACAATTTTAAAAACTAAAGCGTCATAAGAAGAGATGCCATTTACACACTGACTGGATTCGTAAAAAAATAATGAGCATGGTATATTCACAGGCAGAAACTAGAAAAAGTAAATTACAACATAATTTCAGCTATAATGCATATAGAAAGTGGACTTTATCGAGGGTAAATGTATCCATTTTACCAAAGGCAATTTCTCCTCAGCGTTTTGTTCACGATAGTCCACCAAATTTTGCATCTGTGTTGGCAGCGACAGACAAATGGCACGATTAGTTGTTAATTCAAAGACATATATTCCAATGCGAAGCCACAATTATTTTATACAGCGAATGCAATTTTTGTAAGTGATTTCGCTATCGACAATGCATTTAACACATTTCTATTTGAACAGTTTTGATTGGTTTTATTGTACCTTTTTAAAGAATATTTTTACATATTTGTGATGAAAGTTTCATCTCACATACCATTCCAAGCGTCTCTTTTTTGTTAAGTCTTAGTTCACGTAGCATTTGGTTGCGTTGTTCCATCATCAGAGTACGTTCATAGGTGTAGGCAGATATATCACTGTCAGTCTGAAAAAACATGTAATGAATTATTGTTCCTTGTATTACACTGGTCATTACATTAATTAATTTACAGGAGATATAAAACATACCATTTCAACAACTTCAACTTCAGCTTCAAGACGTAATTGGTATAGGAACATCTTTAGATCCTTCTTCATCTGTATAGAGTTATCTTCCATTTGAGCAACAGTAAAGATGCGCATTTTGCAGTTTTTCCAAGTGCGATGTTGCTTTAGCAAAAATGGCAGCAGCATCAGCATACCTCCATCATGTACAATCCACCAAATGTCGATGTTACCGGATACCTTGGT
This sequence comes from Jemadia suekentonmiller, assembly GCA_018245575.1. NCBI lineage: Eukaryota > Metazoa > Arthropoda > Insecta > Lepidoptera > Hesperiidae > Jemadia > Jemadia suekentonmiller. Next base: position 4,565 of record DWDU01001938.1, read on the forward strand.
GATTTGAATGGTTATATTATTGCTATGAAATTTTCTGTAATACTCAATGTTGTAATCAAAGTCTATGTATTTATTGCTAATATCTACCTTTTCTGTAGAATCAGGGAAGAAGTTGATACCCTTTGGAACTAGCATAGCCATCCTTGCGGCTGTCACTGCACGCACAGTGTGCAGAAAAACGTGCCAAGTGCGATCGTCCTCTGACTGACGCCACCCGTACGGCCATCCAACGATTACGGTATTTGGCTTCAAACCTCCGAGTCCAGTAGTTTGTACACTAAAAATAGATGATTAGTATATACATTCTTAACATGTACCAAAAACATTAAGTGCAATGATAAAAGACTATATTAATAAAATATATTTGTATCTTACAAGTGGCCCAGTCCTTCAGCGATGCTATGCGATACGAGAGCATCTACGAATCCTTTAACTTTCTCCTCATCCATACATTTTCGAAGATTCTGTCTAGCCGTCATAGCTTCTGACGCACGTCGAGTAAAGTCACCTCCAAGAACTGATACACACACAGTTAAACCCTTCCCTGAAAGAAAAAATCCACAGCGTAATGGGATTTGTTGTTTTCAAAACTCTTCAAATGATATTTTCTTGAATATTAAGCTTTTTAATGAATATTATTCATTAAAAAGGTATGCAAAAGCTTAGCGATAAGTGCCAAGAGGTGGATAAATGTTAATAATATTAACAAGTACGTTTATGATTTTTTACAAAATACTATTGATATGGGTTCCAATTTTTTTGATACTATTTAAAGAAATATACTGACCGGCTTTAAGCTGATTGGCAAAAGCAAGCATTTTCCGATATTTAGGATTGAGGTCGTCATTCAGTTTAGCAAGGACCAGTACTTGAGGTCGCCAATTCTTGGTATGCGGCGGTCCTTCTTCAAGACGCAACAGAGAATAGCGAGCAGCTGACAGTGCTAGACCACGAAGACCATCACCCCATTCTTTCTCAGCTCTGAAAATGAATATATTTAGTTATTCATAATTATTTTTATTTTTTTCTACTTAATTTTAGAAATTTGGCAGTAGATCTTACCCGCGATATTCAATATATTTGTAGATGAGTCCAGCCATACCCATTGCGATGAGTGCATAGAACCATGAAGTCATGAACATAATAGAGATACACAGGGTTAAACCAGCGAGCGACAATGACCTAAAATATATATAAGACCACATTATAAATTTGGGTGATTCAGATGTAAAATTTAGATTAAGTTTATTGTATCATCTTACCAATGGTAATATTTAAATCTTGGACGCCAGTTGGGAGTCTTTAACAGAGTTTGTAAAGCACAAGCCAAATTGACGAATCCGTAGCACATAAGGAAGAACATGGACAGGAGGGGAGCCAGGATATCAACATTTCCTAGGAGAATTCCGCATTGGCAGATAACCATGGTGAGGAGTAGAGCCCTGGGAAACAAAAATATTTGTAAGCGCTCGCATTTTACAGGTTTTTGAAAACATATTGTATTACTTATCAAATTACCTGGTTGGTTCACCTCTGCTCGAAGAAACGGCAAAAGGAGCAAGGAACGGTATAATTTCATCTTTAGCAATAGCTTGGAGTAAGCGAGGGGCGCCAGTCAGTGATTGTAGCCCAGCTCCTAAGGTTGATAAAAATGATCCAACAAGAATAACCCATTGGTTCGGCCACGCCATATTTGCAACCACAAGTTTACCGCCTATGGACTGTCCAAATCTGAAAATACATTAATTTATATAGAAAATCCAGTTGGCTATGGAAATTTTACAGTTGAACGTTTCTAATAAAAAATTTGTTAATAGGTATATGATAGTATAAAATTTACAATGGTGGACAAGTTAAACAAGGAAATAATCTTACAAGAAATATTTAAAGAGTATTCAAAATTTGGAAATACTGGCAGCGACGGGAAGCAAATAACATTAACGAACATTGATAAGTGGCTAAAAGAGGCTAAAATACTTGACGGAAAGAAACTTTCTACGACGGATACTGCAATTTTATTCCAGAGATTTAAGTCTAAAGTGATTGATTTTAAAACATTCCTCCAATTTATTGAAACATTAGCTAAAGACAATAAACTGGACTGTGATGAAATCAAAGACAAACTATCGGCGTCTAAGGTTCCTGGTGTTTCACAAGCAACGAAACCAGAGAGTTCTAAATTGCTTGAAAGAATGACCGATGTATCTAAATACACGGGTACGCATAAAAAGCGCTTCGACAAAGAAGGCAAAGGCAAGGGTATCTCGGGTCGCCAGGATGTGGCTGAGAATTCTGGATATGTACAAGGCTACAAACACAAAGATACGTATTCCAAAAGAAAATAAAACATAATTATAGCTTACTTATCCCGAAGTAGTAAATTGTCGACAGTTCCCGCAAAGAGAAGCACACAGGAAAGATAAACGGTCGAAGTTGTTAGGATAGCTCCGATAGTTCCAATGGGTATACTCTTTTGGGCGTCAGCCAAATCCCCGGAGCGATTAGAACCAGCCATGATACCTATAAAAATAGCAAAATAAGTATATAATATCACTCTTACAATAAACAAAAAAACAAAAATAAATGTAACAATGTATTATTTAACCTGTCACTGATGGAAAGAATATTCCAATGAGTATTGTAAATGTAGTGGTAAGGTCCGCATATATCTGATTGTACGTAGGTCTTTCCATTTGTTCGATGTCATCGGGTTCTTTGCCATACGCAATATATTGTCCAAGTTGTAAAAACGAATCTTGCAAGTTGTCAAAGAAAACACCGCTAGCCAATCCCTATAATAGGAACAAAAATATATTAATATGATAATGCTTTATAAAAATTAAGTTTATTAATATGAACAATAATGATATTTTATTATAACAAACTGACCTTAATTCCTTGGACGACGAAGACATTATGCATAGTATAATATGGATCGCATGTGTTGTTAGGACAAAATATACGATATAATTCTCCCCCATGCTCCTTTGAGCAATTGTTTATATTAATGTCCTTGAGTAAACGTTTTCCCAACACGCACATCCTGCAATAAATCAAATTTGTAAATAAGTGATGATTTACACTCATATTCTACAAACTGAAAAGGTTATTGTATTAGGAGTGTACATAGTGTATGGGGTATGGTTGTTTACTATGACAGCTTATTAAGTTCGATTAGATTTTGGTAAGAGAATTGTCAAAAATAATAAAGGGTATTCTTAGATTTATCAAAGTAAATATATCAGTGTTCAAGTGATTTATTTAAACTGCGAATAACAATGGTCAACAAAGGCGTTTTCGTATAGTGTTTTATACAGACCTTATTTGTTCTGTATTACCGGGAGTATTTATCATGTTAACAATAAACAATACGAGATGTTTTTAATATGAACAATTTCTTACTGAAGTTTGTCGTTCCCGTTGAAGTTGACGAATATGCCAGCGTAGACCGCGGTGATGGAGAGAATTACGCACGCCAACGCGATAGTAGCGAACTTGTTTACGAATTTTACACCCACGAATACAACCATGCCCATTATGAGAAGCAAGCCGGTGCCGTATACCCGAAAGTTGTTATACATCGCATCGGGATCCTTCGTGAAATCACCGAAAATGGACATCCAAGGAGCCATGTAAGTCTGAAAGAAATAGTACATTATTATTATGTTCTAAACTGGAATAATCTAAATAAAAAGAAATTTTATATTTAGCATCAGTACGACTTCTACTACAGGAAAAAGTGAGTTTGTGAAAGAAAATCTGGTCTCATGTTAAAGAAATAACGAGTAAGCATTTCTACGTATATGTATTTATAAGTCGGAGGGAAAGGCTACTTAATAGGGATATAATATCCTTGGAGTAGGGCTGTAGTAAATGTCCCTAATCAATTTCGGTTTCTTGATGAAAGCGGTCCATTTACGTCAAATATTTTTTTTATGGCGGTATAAAAGCGCTCACTGGTTTTCTTAACTTTTGTTATATTATAAGAAAATGATGACGACGAATTTTAAGGTTGTATCATTTTATGGCAAAATTGCTTTTGCTTGGTAGAATAATTTTAAATATTTCGTATAGAACTAGTACAAATATCGTTTGCTTTAAACTTAGAAACAATGGTAATCTATTGTTGGAGTATTAATGTCTAGGATACGGATCCATTACGGTTAAATTTACAAACATTTTTAATACATTTTTTTTTAGACAAATAAGCTTTAACCTAAACCTCATATTTGTTTGTTTATTGTCATAAAAAAAAAACTTTCAAACGCTTGATAAAACAATAATTGTCAAAACATTTACCAAGACGATTTCGACGGCGCCCACGATGTACATGGCGGCGGCGAGGGTTGTGCCGGTGTAGAACAGCATGCCGACCGCGCCGCCGCACTCGGGGCCCAGCGAGCGGCCGATCATGAAGTACGACCCGCCCGCCGGCACCACGCCGTTAGTCGCGATCGCGGACATCGATATAGCCGTTAGCATCGTCTGCGGATAACAAGTTTATATTAAAACGTTGATGTTCCATTGCACAGGCGCCACGTAACTTAGGGGTATATCGCCCGGAAAACTTATAACTCCGCCCAGTTTTGTATTTGGAATGAATGAAGTGGATCACATAGAAGGGAATGGGAAACGGTTGGGGTTATTTTGCTCAGAAAAGAGCTTAAAAGGACTTGCGTCTACAAGAATCGACACATCAAAATTATGCTTGATTGAGTACATTGAAGTCTTAGTCAGTTTTGTGTGTGTACCTTTGTGATAACGTGTATTCGTAAAAGTACTATTGTTGTGTTACTAACATAAATATAATGTTAGTAATATAAAAACAATATCTATATTAGTATATATTTAATTATAGTTAGTAGTAGATGTAGTAGACGAAAGCTCTCTTGATGTTCAATTTGGAATCATGTGGTCGTGTGTTGACATGGACATGTTCAAAGATATTATTTTAATTTTATTTTAAATGGTTTATTTTGCTTACCGTACAACAACACGTAAGCACGATGAGAAATCCGTGTATAGCACCCGCTGTGCCGACCACCCACGTGAGACGGATGAAGAGGATGACACCGAATATGTTCTGGATGCAGGGCAGGTAGACGCCGATGAGGGTGCCCATGCGGGCCGGCGGCGCAGGTTTGGGAGTGTCCGGGTCCGCGGTGGAAGCGGTCGGGATCGTATTGGAGTAGTCTGCCAGCGAGCTGAGGAAGGTCGCCGCTCGCGGACGATCCTCGATCTCCTCCTGTAAATAGGTTTAAAATGAGTCTAGTTCTGATTGAGCAGTTAAAAAAACATTTAGAGCCCGGAGTATGAAAATAAGCTCACCACCTATTCCATAGTGGGACGTAAACGTAAGTTGTTAAACTGTAGTGTACTACACTCCTTTTCCTACCTCTTTGGGGATTACAGGCGTGATGCTAGGTAAAAGATATTTATTTATACTAGTTTTGGACATAATTCTATATTCAAAGATACATACACACATTCATACACAAATAAGGCCTAAGCCCAGAAGTACATGTAGATTATATTCCTATTTCTGCTGTTACTGTAATAATTCCACAAGAACTACTTCCATTTGTATAGTAGGTAAGGATAGATGGCACGAGGCATACGACATTGTTAGCGAGAGATGTCAGCGCTTCTGACAGATCGTAGATGGAGAAACATCCTTCGAGCTTCAATGAGGTTGGCCATAGTGTGCAGTGATTACTTAATCAGATAGCCGGCACGATTGTCCGTTGGAGCGTCGCCTTGTTGACAAACCTGGCTGCTTAAATAGTGCTAGAGCCTTGTTGGCTTTCCGCAGATTGGTCACGTCGTCCGTGCTTTGTGTTCAGTTCAATTCTCTACCTAACTATACAGGCCATCGATTAGTAATGTAATGTTTGTAATGTATCTACACAGTTATTTACAAAACGTGCATTCCTCTTACGCTGTTATATTCAAAGCGTTGTTATGTCGCGTATAATAAAACACAAAAATTGTTTTTAGTTTAATATAGTGATCGATATTATGTTTCGTAATATGAGAATATCTGAAAGTCTGAGTTATATCTGAGTTCTACACTCCTCTGCCTACCTCTTCGGGGATAACAGGCGTGATGTTACGTTTTTTTTTTTTTTAGAATATCTGAAAAGATTTTGTTCATACGAAAGCGAGTAGTTTAGCAGGGTTGATTCGTCATCTGAATTTCTAATATTATAGCTTTTTTACGACACGGACAGTTTTATCTCACGACTCGAGAGTGGGATCATGTAATGGACATAAAATATATTTGCCGCTTCCCCAGCATGTAAATCGGGATGAAATCTCGGATAAAAGTGAAATTTCTTTTTGTATAAACTCTTATAAGTTACATTAATATTGATCCCAAAACATAGCGAATACATTAATAATATGTAAATTAAATACGACGAAATACTTTAAACGGCATAATATTGTAATCACTTAAATATACGTAAAAGTAATTGGTGAACCGTGGGAGTGTACTACACTCCTCTGCGTACCTTTTCAAGGGTTACAAGCGTGATGTTACATTTTTTAAAATATATACATAGCGATGTTAACGATTTATTATGTACGAGCAGGCTGGACTCACATTAGTTTTTTCTGGATGGTCCGACTAGTTTCGGATCTATACGAGGTCCTTCGTAAGTGTACAAACGTGACTCACGGAACATTTAACAACAAAATGGCAACAACTGTTGTATTTTAAACAGACTCATTGTTAACCCGGTACAAGTTGTTCTCGAAAGCGTTGTTAAATAAGAACCGTTTACGTCACAAATGCCGCATTGTTGCAGACGTTTTTTAAGTGGATTATTTTACCAACGGCTTTCTTATACACTTAACGGAATAAAATAGAATAGAAATACTTTAATTAAAGATGTATGTAGTTTCATATTAAACACATTAAAAAAGACATGAGGATCATGATGGAAAGGAATCATGACATGATAGCCAAGAACGACTCACGACTACTGTTTTTAATGATGGCCTCATTATCTTCTTTCGTAGTGCGTTGATGGATAAAATGTGTACGAAAAGGATAATATAAGCTGACGATTACATTACCACTATTACCCCTTTTAGACATTAAAAGTATTATCAGTTGCTAGAATTGTATACATATGTAGAATTATACATATAACATGTAAGAGCTCAGGCGCGTTGGTTTTCAAGCTAATAAAACATCGCGTCTACATTACGTATTATCTATAGAACGGATTAAATGAAGGGTGAAGGTAAAATAAGGGAGTATCTGCAGCGAGATAAACTGACAAGAACACAATGGCGTAAATGTAGACGCGTGAACGTCGGGTAAACAATCTATGTGGAACATCCAATAACGGGCGGATAGAGACGCCTCGAACGGAAGTGTGGGCGTAGCGTATCTGACCATCCACTGCTTTCAGGCTTCACATTATATTTATTCGTTGCTGATATTGCATTGCGTATATTTCCACATATTTTTGTTAACCTCATTTTTAACGGACTTAACTTTTATTAACTTTAACGATTATGCGTCAGCTTCATGCAACATTGAATGTGTCTAATGACGTTGCAGACGCTGATGTATACGGATGATTATAAATAAGTTAAATTGATATAAAATTAATTTGTTGGTACTCTTCGTAACAATAACATGAATACATGTAATAATCGAGACAATAATTGGATCCGATCCGAAATAAAAATGTATCGCGGGATGCTAAATCCCACCGTAAAATTTATTAGCTCTCAGTTTATTTGCTATCATTGTTCTCACTCATGGATAGTGTGCTACATGCATCCACGATTAATACTCTCAGTATTGGACAGAAGCCTCCTAAGATGGATAAGATAAGGACAAATAGGCCCTTAGATGTTTTTGGGTATCATCTGAAATTGATGTGTAAAGTCAAAAGTCACCTCGCGTCATCAAATCTTAAAAGGAAAAAAGCTTTCCTCTAATAGATTCTTAGGGATTCGCACGTTATATCAAGCTTCCTTCCCGTAACGTTACGATATTACATTGCGAATTGTGTTTACACATGTTTACACTGTAGAATAATTTAAAACAAAAACCTACGCCTCCTACCTACTAAAATCACGCCTGTAATCCCCGAAGAGGTAGAATAATTTAAATTACCATAACGCAACAATCATTTCGAATTTCTGGTAAATGCGATTCCTTAAATATCCGTGAAAAGTGATTCGCACTTGGCAGCAACTCTGGTTAATGTATTTTAGAGTTTAATTCAACTAGTTCTCGTACTTAAAGTTACTTTTAGTTACTGTTTCGTTACACAGAACATGGTTCTTTTGGGATTACACTCGTAGGTACATATCAAACTCGGTGATTCTAAAATCGAAAAGCAAAAGCACATTTACAGATAAATGTTCATGAGTATATTAGATTCCTTTCGAGTTTAGTATTTAAAGAAAATGAACTATATTTTTTCCTCGTTTTTTATCTTCATTGTCCATTGTTATTGAGTCTCGGAGACGAAGGGATTAGATATTAATTTAAAATATCTATTTATACCATTGAAAGGGTGAAATGGATTACTTCGTTACGCTTCGTCTCTCAAACTTCAGACGGAACAGAGAGTCTACCATCCATATAAAGCTGTACTGAAGATTAACGTTTCAGCCGCCGTTAAAATTTTAAATGTTTCTGTGGCGATATTAAATGTAATATTACAAAGCGTGAAGGCAGATGGCGTCACGGCCGGATTCTTATGGCGGCAATTTATTACAGCGTAAAATTTAAATCTAGGCGGAGGTTTCATTTCGCTGTACAGAATTAAATTTCTCTTGAGGTAATATCCAGTTTCTTTTGGGTGAAAATATTAAACGTCATTTGATTAATTTGCTTTAGCGGATTATTTATTTACAAGCACAACCAATGAATGGACGGTGTTAATTTGGAAATGTGAATAGACATATTTGATATTTTAAGCTTTGATTTAAAATTTTAATTAAAAATGTCTCTTGTTAGTTTATTTACAAATGTCTGTTTGAGTTTAGCATCGAAACAATG
>DWDU01001939.1:0-13583 GCA_018245575.1 Jemadia suekentonmiller
TTAGGAATATTAGGACCCACTCCCGATCCCGCTAAGATCCAACATAATGACAAGTGACAACCAGACTCTTAGCTCTTTGTTCGTATAGTTAATTAACACAGATCCACAAATCCATAATTCCACAGATAATTAACACGTGTACGTCTCTGCCTTCTCTGACTTGTACTAGATGGCGCTGTTAAATAATTGTTCATTTCTTCCTACATATTAAACATTTTAAATGTCGTTCGACCTAAGTTATCGGTAAACAATATGATTTGTATGAAACAATACCACATGCATTTGCTCCGAGCTCACGTCAATTTGCTTTGAATACCTGTCAGATAGGCTAAGCCTGTAAGTGCCAGGGGCAGCCTACTCGTAAGCCGAGGTCTGAACAGTGTTCTCTCCCCTCACCCGTAAGCCCGCGGCCAGTGCCGGTAAAGCCGCACCGGGCATTGAGACACATTGCAGATGACGTATCAAAATATACTTAAAATTTAATTGTTACTGTATCCGCCGTGACTTCTCTGCAATCGGAAGCATGGAAAGGGACCTCGTATAGGTGCACAACTAACCGTCACATACCTGAAAACATACTAGAAAACATACCTGAGTTAAGTCGGCAGGTAGTAATAATCAGTAAAGCAGTGTAAAGAGAGAAAGATCAGACTTTTGATAATCATTTTCGTTCTAACGTGAAGAATGTCCGAATTAAATTCCAGTCCAAACATATGTACCTACCTACTCGTACCTGTACAGGTATGGACGTACGTCCATCACATCGTTACGGTGTCATTTTCATATCACATTCCAATACAACTTCAAATTTTATATATGAGCCTTTCAATCGTACAGTTTAAAGGGACCAGGGCTATATGAACGCCCGCACGTACAATTACAGGAGCCGCTGCAATAATGCATCACTAACGAACAGCAACCGACGTACGGCGCCCCCTGTCGGCATAAACACTAGCGTGTTTTACAGTATCCTTTAATCATTGAGCCAACGGACTTTATTAGTCAGCACGAGTCAATAGATAATCACCATCTCTCGCACATGGCTACGAATCGCTATCCAAATTTATCCCTTTACACACATATGTAGACACATGCACGCACGTTACCCCGTTTACTTTTCATAGAGGTTTACAATTTGTACCATCTAAGGTTGCATTTCTGACCAGCTTCTATCACCTAGTCCTCCTGTTCAGCCGTGGCGAAGCCTTCTCAGCCTGGCCTAAGACGTCTCTGGTTTGATCGAAGAGCATACAACGAGGTCTAACTCGTTAAGCTCTCACCATTGTACTTAATTGAAATTTTTATCAATTTTCAGCAGTGTGTGTAATATATTTTAATGGATAACGTAACATTGTAACATTGCAACATCACGCCTGTAAGCCCTGAAGAGATAGGCGGAGGAGTGTAATACAATCCCACGTTTCACCAGTTACGTTTACGTCCCTCTATGGAATACGTGGTGAGTCTATTGCTATAAGAACGAATTAGAGCTGAATATTATATTTTGATGAATAATATATAGCTTTATTCAGCCCTATATTCGTCTATTGATTCATTCACTCAGTGGATATGTTTAAATAGATAGACAGCGGCGGGCAGATGGTAATCAGATGACAGATAATAGTGTAATATTCACATCACATAACAAAACACCACTATAAAAAAATTCTAGCTTGAATTTTCTAGTAGTGGCCCAGAGTCTAGATATGTGCCCGGTGTATGGAAATAGGATCACCACCTATTCCATAGTACGACGTAAGCGTAACTGGTGAACCGTGGGAATGTACTACACTTCTCCACCGACCCCATCGGGGATTATAGGCGTGATGTTACGTTTAATAGCATAGTATGTACAACCATACAACTAGTCGTAACTTATCACTGTAAAATTTAACATTGAAGTAGTACAAAGTGTATATAGAAGAAAATTATGAGGCTAATCTCCTATGTGTAATCGATATATGTCTACACAGGAGTGGGACATTTGGATGAGTTAAACTGTGTGGAATTGGTGGCCAGAAACTAAATACATGTAGTATAATAAATGTATACTTATACGAGTAACTCATCATCATTTACGCAAATATAATAATTGGAGATCTAATTATATTAATTTTGGTCCGAAAATCTTTTTGTAATATTTTTATATGCAACTGCTACATAAGTTTAACTGAAAATGTGTTACATGCAAAATTATATATAATTATGATAAAGGAATAAAATCTGAACATTCGAATCACGAGCCCAACTCCATAAAATCTCCAACTGCCATATATTTGCGGGGGTTGCTCCCCATAACCCAAAAAGCCTTCAATGGGGGTAATTTACTTCCCCATGTAAATAAAGGTGGCGAAATTCAGTGCATATTCCCGCGTGCGATGTATTGCTTTGCTCTGGTTCGTGAGTGAATTGAATATGATAATATACATTGCTGGCTGATGAGCCACGTCTGCGTGTATCGTAACCTCCCAGTAATGTATAACACATTCAAGCCCGTAATCTAAACAAACATTAAAATTAACGTTTGTGCCTAATTTGTTTCTTTGGTAAAACACAAACACATGGTTGGTCAATAAAAAAAAATATATTTCACCTATATGAAAAGGCTAAATAAAAAATAATTATTGTTATTATACATATAATTATTACGAGTGAATCCCGTAGCCGCGATGCCTCAGCTGGCTGTAAATTACAGAAGATCCATTATGTTAAGCACTGAACAAATTACTTTTCAATAGAGGGTCTTCGCGTGCTTCGGAGAGCCTGTGCTCGATCCCAGTTTTTTTATAATTTAATAACAGTAATTAAAACCTTTTACAGCTTTTAAGGACGGTGTAAAAATTATCTCAGTTGGATTGGTATACAAACTGTGTCCCCACCAAGCCGCAATGGACTATCATCGGAGTAGCTCCAAATATTCAAATTGAATTCTACAAAACATTATTGAGTAGCAGCCAATAAACATTTTTTTTTATTATATGAAAGGCTAGCAGTTGGTCGCAAGCCGTCTGATGGTGCGCGCAGATGCATCCTAAGATGGAGCACGCTTGCCTAAGAAAAGCCTATTCATCCTTTCTTTGCAGAGCCCCAGGTTACATGTGTTTGGCAACAGACGCAGGCAGAGCGTTCTACTCGTCGGCCGTCTGGATAACAAACGTAGAATTAAATTAATTAATTACTATACTATTTTGAGTTAGAAAAAACATTAACTACAGATAATACAACAGAATAAATTACATTTATACATCAATAGGTTTTTACTATTGGTTTCCGATAAGGAATATATACAAAACAAGCAATGTACGACACATAATCTGTTACACACGCAGCTACGATACAATTGGCAGACGCATTGCGAGGTGAGATTGGGGAATGGATAGCTGTGCATTCGATTTGGTAAACGTGAAAAATCCGGGCCGTTACTGCTTTCGGATTTATTCGTGTCTGACGTATTTTCTCATACGTTTCATTGTAGTTCTGCGTCCATCAATAACTATTTCTTAAATGTTCATGTATTCAAAAGCACAGCTAAATTCTTCTAGTTTTCTTCTCAATGACACATGAGTAATTTATAAATAACAGATGTCTATAACTATTAATATATTATTGAAGAAAAAGCTTTCTATGAATAAAAATAGGAAACTATAATCCTGAGGGAAATATCTCTATATAAAAACCACTTGAAGCAGGTCAAATATCTGGAAACAAAGTACAACCTGATCAATCCTCTACCGCTCTGCTGTATACAAATACAACCCAATACAAAATCAACAGGATTAAGTAGATATCTCATAAACCTTTATTTGCTCAGAACCCCAACTAGCAAACTGATATATACATGTATTGTGTGACATTAAACGAGTTTGAGAACAACAAATATATAGAAACATCACTACTCAAAGTAAATACATTTCGAAAGTAGTTTTCGCAGAAATAGCCTCGCTAACCGTGTCAATGATTGTTAAAAATCCCTTAACCAATTACCCGTTTCACCCCACGTCCAACGGAGATCGTATACAGAGGCGATACGAAGCGATACCAACACAATTTACCTACATCACGTATTGACAGCACAGGGACGACGGTAGGGGGACCAGCTGATAATAATTGCAGAGACAAATATTTTATCACTGGTCCAAAAATGAGAAAGGGCATGCTCAGATGATTCAGAGATGTTATGATAATGACTGATGAAAGAATGACGAAGCAGATATACAAAGCAAATGTAGATGGGCGCAGGTATCGAGGGAGACCTAGACTTTCCTATCTTGATCAAATAGGCTATATACTGGCTCATCGGAGAATTAGATGTCTCCGAAACCGCCATTCCCCAACCCATTCGCCATTCGCCAACCATCCCCTCGAAAGTTAAACAGATTTTTGAAATAACAGCACATTTGATAATATATTTCATATACCTACTCATATTTTATACGTTTCTCTGGTATTATATTACTAATCGTCGTCATAAGTGTTACACACAAGACATTAGTAGTGTAGTGATGTCGATTCAAACTTCTCATTTTAGTATCTGGTGCAAACACTCAAAAAATGTATCAATATCCCGGTTGCCTGGTGACTACATCGGAGAGCATTCTAGGCACGTCCCTGAAAGAAATTATCGTTCAAAAACACATCAGTTCCGACTAGCGGCTAGATTTACCCGCAACGCCAGTCCTATAAACTCCAATTTGTGTTAGTTTCCTGTAAAATTATAAAAACGTCAGCGATAATAATCGTACTGTACCGAGTGCTAAATATCTCTACATTTACAGACCAGCCGTGAGTCTTCGCTATTCATTATTCTCTTCACACATGCACACCAATTTTGGAAATTTCTAACTCCTTCATGAGTCAATACAAGATATATTAGGTATAAATACGACGAAATAATAGTAAAACGTAACAACACGCCTGTAATCTCCGAAGAGGTAGGCACAAAAATGTAGTATATTCGCACGTTTCACCAATTACCTTTACGTCCCACTATGGAGTAGGTAGTGAGTCTATTACACCGAGAATATATCCAAATTTATCGTTTACTGAAACAGATCATCGGAGCGTGCCAGAACATTCGATACGCTTTATATTTAAGTGTTACACACGAAAAGCGTATATATAATCATCAGATATTATGACTTTTATTGTCACGAATAGACGACGGTTAAAACGTAACATCACGCCTGTAATCCCCGAAGAGGTAGACAGAAGAGTGTAGAACACTCCCACGTTTCACCAGTTACACATATTCCAAGTCAAGAATAATCAAAAGTCATCAATTGCCATTTACTAATTTCCATTGAATAGTTACTAACGACCACTTTTCAATTTACCAATTATTTTAAACAAATTCAATACATTCTTTAAATGTCATTGGAAATATTGATTGGATTGGAAATTATTATTAGACCAAGTTGTGATAATTTAATTACAGCAATACTTGCTTACTTTGTGATCCTTATAAAACTAATTGTAAGCAAACAATCGAGTTTGTAATATGTATCTATTTTGTTTAAATAATAATGTTATCCAAGCCTAATTACATTATTAATTTTTATTACCTAGAGCTGGATGATTCTACTTTCTCTAGTAAATTCCCAAGTTATTATACAAATTAGTAATGGAGTAAAGCATATGGCAGTTAAAGAAAATAACAGCAAAATAATTACCTTCTCCATTAATCTTACTGGAAGTGGCAGAGATGAAGAACTGACTGTTGTCAATTTTTGAATCTTGTTTCTGTGGTAATTTACTAAAAAATATAAGCACAATAAATAAACATTAACTAAATGATGTGAGTATACTATAACAGTCAAGAGTTTATTTATATAATTCTTCACTATTTTTTAAAAAGGGTGTCGCGAGTTGTCTTTTTCACCAAGCATGGACGTGTAAAGAATTCCCATCGACATTAAGTCTGTCAATTGTATCAAACAATAAAGTGTAAATAAATAAATGTTCTTTATGAAAAGCTGGTTTGAGATTACGGTGATGTGTTAGTACAAGTCAGGCCATGGATATTCCGGGGTGATCGATAAACATTCAAGCCCATTTTAGTGCTCAAAGTGATACACTGAGCAAAAATAACAGGAACGAATAATATAAAACGAAGAACGTGAAATTTTGTCACTTAGACATTACTCAATGAAGTAGTGTATAAGATAGATGGCCAGCATGGAAATTCAATATTTCTTATTATGAATTCCAACGTTTAAAAAGACTAAAAGAAAAACCCATATTGCCTTAATTACGCAATTTTATACTCACTGTCACTTTTATCGCTAGCTCTCTCTTTCACACCATTATTGGTATCCTGTTTATTGAGCAGTTTATGAAATCTGCTGTCAACTACGGGTATTAGACAGCGTAGCGCTGGGATGTGTTTCATACGATAAAATAGAATGAATAGTTCTTCCACACGATGATTCAACTGACCCCACCTAGTAAATAACTGGTTCGTCGGTGATATTGATTGACGACGGGCCATTTGTTCTATTTCCTGTAAAAATTTGTCGAATTTTAACATAATTTCATTTAATAATTGCAATATGTAATTTGATAAAATATTATTAATGTTACATCGATGACAGAAGTCTTTACACTTCGTAAGATTGAATCACACATGTATGTAATACAAAATAGAAGGATGCCACGATTAGTTACGATGATGAATTGAATGCAAATATTTCCTGTTATAATTGGTCAAGCCAAATTACTTTGTTTGAATGAGGTAAAGAAGTAACATAACAAAGTAGTATTGATGACCAAAAAATATTTTTATGAGCAAGTGTATAACACCGTAATCATTTAAGAAAAAAGAAAAGAAGGACCAAAAAGAAAATCTAACCGATTTGGCATAATGATGCCAAATGGGTTATATCAAGCCTTGTGCAATTTTTTTACGGTTAGATTCAAGTTTTCTACCACCTTATATAAGTGAAAGTACTGTTTTTGAGGACAAAATGGAAACTACTATGGCTTCTACATGAGTGTCGTGTACGGGTTAATAAAACCAATTGCATTATTGCGGCCGTCTGCCAATATATTATGTAACTGCAATTTTATGCGATATGTAAATATCCAATGTTGTAATATTTGGAATTAAAAGATTTGCGTCTAAACTTCACCGTTTCCGACATTGAAGTATTTTTCATGACAATACTCCTAATTCAACACGGTGGTACTCGAGGTATTGAAATTTAGAAGTGTTAATTTAAAATCGCAAGATTCGTAAGTAACTTTAAATAGGTATGGTCTTTTATCAAGTCGTCGTGTCGTAACATTGTAAAAAGAAAGCGTGGGCGGTTGTGCCCCTTTTTATATAATTTCGATAATAAAACAATAAATTATGCGTTTCAACTATGATATCGTTTAATATTAACAAATATGTAATGAGTGAAGGACACGGTTCAAGCTATACGAGCCATATAATCACAATACAAATTCCCATGATCGATAACGAGTAACACGAACATAAAGACATTAATGTTGGTAACCTATGGTTCGAGTCATGCTTACGCGCCCACTACCACCGGCAAACGCGCTTACGTACTTAGGCGCGCGTAGGCACGCCTTTGTTAAATTTTAAGCTTACATACAAAGTGCGTATAAGACCGTAAGCTTGCAAAGCGCGCCGAAAGTACGCTGGTGTGTAAGAACCCTTACACCTGTGTGGCGAGTCCATATAATACGAACAAAAAATCTTGTACACTACTATCGCAATGACGCATAAGATAATACATACGTACCGTCAGTAACAAACATATGTTGGAAATCCCTTAGTTAAAGACAATGAAAATTTAATAAAATAATTATGAATTACCCGTTTTAACTACCATAAAATAAATTATCAGTAATCACTGATCAAAAGGTCCTTATGAGACAGATAGAGACAAACATAACATCATGTCTGCAAACCCCAAAAAAAGTTGGTACAGGAGTGTAATACACTATAACATTTTACCAGTTATCCCACTATGCAATAGGTCACCACCTATTGCCCTACACTGCATACATATGCAGAATCCTAGCTACTAATAGAAAATGAAAGAAAATAACAATAGTACTCAATCTGGAATTTGAACACAGAATCTACCGATTGGCACAAGCAATTGCAACCAGCACGACCAATGAGGCAGCTATCTGTTTACTACACAATTTTCAAATAATAACACATTGAACATCTATATTTTTCATAGTAAAATAGCCATTGCATTTAAGTAGCTAACAATCACAATTTTTATGGAGAAGTAAAATAATAACGAGCATTGATAACTCTTTGATTGATGACCATCAGACTAATATTTTACAATTAAAGTACTTACACAATAAAATATCTTTGAATAACTCACACAGTGTTTTGATCCCAAACCAGGCAGTCTTTGTGATTAATATATGTCTATACAAATACAGGTTCCAATATATATACTCAATTTTATATCCATACACAGAAAAAAACATTGAACATATATAAGAATTGAATCCAGAATGTTCAGTTAATATAGTCTGTAAAACACCAGTGTTTACCTGGACCTGGACTCACATATAGTTTGAAGATGTAATGGTCACAGTTACGTTAATTGAATACACCAATATTATACTGGCATCTTATATGGTGACACTTATAATAATTGAAAATCCATTACAACTAAACAGCCATTAACTTTTTATATTATTTCAACTTCCAACATTTTAAGTAAAGATATAGTACCTGATGATACTAGAAACCATGAACATGTATTTAAGTAAATAAGAGCACACATATATGGTGACATACTGATATTGGCATAAAACAAATAGTCTATGTGGTTAAGTTACAATAGATTCAGTCAGGTCCTCAATAGGAGTATATCAATAGAAAATTTTCCAAGTTCTTTCTAAGCTATTAAAGACTTAGTTAATAGCTAAACTTAACTATGGTCACCAAATAAGACTTGCTAGGCTATATAAGTGGACTAGTTTTGTTAGTATTAATATATAAAAATATTTTTCAAACACATATTTACATATTTTGTTTTGTTCTTACAGTTTATAGCAAGAATAAAAGAAAAAGTCATTCATACAATTTTTCCTTAAGTGTTAAGATAAATCTGAATTATTAAGAGGATATCTTATCTTAACCGTTATTATGGACATAACACAAACATCGTTTAAATATTTTTAATGATGTGAACCAAAATCCATAACTACGACGTTGCATACCCAAATAAAAAACATATTGACGCAAACGAATAAGAATTCATGTGATGTAACGATGGGAAAGCCAAAGAATAATTAATGTAAGATTTACGCTCTTGGGAAATTCCAGTCTTGACCAAAAGTATCAAATACATATAATGTTACTCACGTTTACATCGAAAGGTGAATATTTCATATGAACACCAGCAAGCTCTTTCCAATCATCGTCGTTATCAAGTAGTCTACATAATTCCTTATTTATATCATACGGTAATTCGTAAATGTACATTTTTATTTTATGGAGTACAAAACACACAACTTCCCAAGTTTCATCGCTATACAAATATGACTTTGACATTCTACAAACAGATTTTTGACAGTTGACGTAAATTTTGACGTTAATCGCCTGTTCATAATTTGTTATTTGACTACTTCATGTTGACGTATAAAACATTACCATTATTTAATTTTTTTCTTATTATATATTTCTTATTATATTAAATACAAACCGAAATAAAAATTGTAATACTTAATTAACTACTTTATTTATTATTTTTGCAAAACCTTGAACTAAGGTATAAAAAGGCTTACATAATGCCTCTTCCAGTCAACCCTGAGTGATGGAGAAAGCATGTGGTAGGCGCATACTATAGTAACATAAATCAGGTACGTACATACATTTTTAGGCAGAATACATGCAATGACTATACATAAGTAATACAGATTAAATTCGAATTCTTTTCATTTATGCCGATTACCACACTACAGATTTCACTGACCAGTAGTTAATGTTGCTGATAATTGAACCGACACTCGGGAGTGTGATTCTCACCCAGATGTTCGTATATCATGATGAGAGAAAATATCTGTTCTAGATCTGACTATAAAAGACAATATAATATATTTCTTATATAAAAAAAAATATATTTTACTTCCTATATTTAAATGTTCTCGAAAGGCGTGTGAAGTCTGCCTATCCGTACTTAGCCAGCTTGGAAGCTATGACCTTAACCCTCTTGTTCTAAAAGGAGACTTATTCCAACAGTGGAATAATAAAAGGTTTGAAAAAAAGAATTTTCCAGGCGCCTAGTTACATGACAGGATCTGTCTACAGTATAATTTTTACTACGTGCAGTTTAGGTCATAAAAGGTAAGCCGGCTAGGGCGGTGACCATTATACACGGGCGCAACGCTATTGTCGATAAAAACAAATGAGTAATCGAAGGCAGGTGTACGCCGACGGTGCGGTATACAAAGTTGCTGCGATATTATGTTATGATCATTGTTTGTCAATTGTTATGTAACAAATACGTTGTTTTATCCTTTTTTCTTTCATTTTTATCACAATACCATATAATGACAAAACTAAACACACTTTCGCTAACGCTTATCGACAACAATAATAGGTATCACTATGCCCGCCCGTAAGGCCCGTGAGTGGGAGAGAGCAAAATACTCACGCAAACAGAAAAAAAAAAATATACTATACCTCATATAACATACCTTTAAATATAAAAGGTTGATATAGTTTAAAATAGATACTCTTACCCTGTTTCTAGATTTAAATTCATAAATTTACTGTATCAGACTAAAGCTACTAAATTATTATCTGAAATTACTTGCTTTATTATAAAACATTATCTACTTGCTTTTTAAAGTATCACTTACATACATACATACATATCTTCACGCCAGGTCCCTTACGGGTATTATTCCCTTCCCTTAAAGTATCACTTGCTTTCATAAACTAGTATTTGCTTTTTTAAAAACATCAAGTAACACCTAAAAATGCAGTTATATAATAATAATAATAATAATTTATTACGTCTTTGTTACCTTATCACAAATTATTTCCGCTTAATTGCTTAACTTCATAAGTATGTTATTATACTTTCATTACATGTTTTTCTATCTTCGATCATTATATTGTATTGTGATTGTGATGACAGCTAAATTTTAATTTAGTACTGTACATGCATATGCAGTAACTAGGTACATGTTCAATGTTAAATGTAGCGCCTGCCCCGGCTCCGCACAGGTATTTACAAAAATTACAAGAATTATGAACTTTAACATACACACTTCTATTTGCGTCAAGTATTACTAAGAAAGAGTACCCACATTATAAAGAAAGTTTATGATTTTTATTATTATCATTATGATTATATTAATATCTTTATTTTTTTTCCTATGTTCATCAGGAATGTAGAATTCTATTGGTGAAAGAATTGTACAAATCGCTCCAGTAGTTTCAGAGCCTATTCAATGCAAACAAACAATATAAATGTTTCTGCTTTATAATATTAGCATAGATAACTTATTTTGGACGATAACTTTTCTTGTAGTATTCCAGTGTCTTCATGTTGTAGGTACCTACTTGTAAAACAATGAAGAAAACAAACAGAAAAACCATAACAGTAATTTCTAGGTATTTAATTAGTTAAGTGGAATTAATTAAAATGACATTTCTTTGAAATCTGAATCGTAATGTTGTTTCAATGTTCTTGTTTTAACTAGCTTCTTGTACCAAAAAGCCGATTGTCTGGGCTTCCTCGTTCTGTGATCGTCGTTATAATCGACCTCAAAGAGCCCGAATTTTATCCTATAAAATAAAGTATTATCAATCACTACTCAATTTTACATTTCGTCATGACATTTATTTGACGCTTTAGCGTGAGATTTTAAAACGGAACCGGTATGTCAATGGATCGCGAGAAATACCTCTGTTTTAAAGCCTGTTAAAATAAGAATATCTTAGTTACTTATCCTCAGGTCAATAATCTGAGGAAATATTCTCAGCAACATCAGTAAAATATCAGTCGTAATATGGAACTTTTGATGACGTAATAATTATGTGCTATTAACGTATTAATTAAAATTATTATTCGAAAAAATATGGCAAATTACTCGTGCTGACATACCGTGAACCGTATGCCCACTCGAAGTTATCCATTAAACTCCACGCAGTATAACTGACTATATTACAATTGTCCTTTTCAATAGCATCTAGCAACGCGTTAAGGTATTTGATGTAATATGATATTCTGTTTTCGTCTTCCAATCCTCCAAGAGTAGCGAAACCGTTCTCAGTAATCATTATTGGAGGGTTGTTGCACGTTTCCTTAACCCAATTCAAGGCTTTCCGCATACCGCCTGGAACTACCTACGGCAATTCCAATTAGTTATGCTTTTTTCTGAACGAATGGGGACAATCTCGCAAACATTGTTGCCACTGCCAACATCGAAGGAAAACGCCACGAGAGCAAAATCTGATGTGCTAATCAGATCAAATCTACACCAATACTAATTACCATTACCTTTTTTTTACAAATTGTTGTACAGTATTATCATATTTTAAAAGAAAGTATTATTGCAAGATATTTAACGATTGAATACGTTACTTAAAGGCTTATATGGTCATGAAAGTGTCTAGATTTGGGTACATGGCATGTTGAATACTTAACCCTTGTACAGCTCTACTCGACTATGGTTTCAGGCGTTTACCAGTATTTTAAAAAACATGGACAGACATTTTAAAATTCTTACAGTCACGTGAACGGCAGCGCTTTTTTCGTAATCCAGGTAAGAAGTATATGCTCCGATATCATCGTCATATGAAGGCACAGGATACATTCCTTGTTGAAATTGGTCTCTGGAGTAAAATTTTGTAGAATAATGGTTGAATCCAAAAAAATCACTGGTTCCTGATAAAATTGACATAAATACGTTATTTTCTCCTACGCATATGTAATTGTTATTAAATATGCTATTGTTAGCTTTCTAAAAGTAATCATTAACAAATCGGTTTAGATAAATCTTAATTTTTTGGACCTTCTCTTCTTGTAACAGATACTTATCTGTTACATTTTTCAGAGTAAAAATAAAGATAAAGTAAGTTTTAGTCTCATTCATGTTACAAAAAAATTGAGCTCTGCTATATAAGGTTCGTTAAGGTATTTTTTGGGATTTTAATTTCAATTCATATTTCTTTATATCCTTGTTCCATAAGTTATGTAAATATCGCGCGAATAATGTTGTACGAACCTTTAACATACTCGATTTCTTCTGCTGTGAAATCAGGCAGTCTGCTTCTTGCAAAACCTTGAGCGGCACTTTTTTCTCTTACGATTCTCACAACACTGTCAGGGAAACCGCCTTTGGATGAGAAAATTGGATGACTGTAGAGGCCTACTTCAAAATCCATCGCGTCTTTTCCTGCCTGTATATCAGACGGAGAATCTGTGATACCTTCGCGGTAGTCTACTGCTATTGTTATTCCACAAGTGCCTAAAAAATTATAATGATGTATTATTATGAGGGTTTAACTCGTTGCCTCGTTGGTCGTGTTGGTTGCAAGTGCGACTGCCGATCGGGAGGTCCTGGGTTCGATTCCCGGGTCGGGCACT
>DWDU01001940.1:0-13581 GCA_018245575.1 Jemadia suekentonmiller
ACAAATCCAGACTCCGAGCCACTACTAGAAAATCTAAATTAGAAAAATTCTAGAGTGCCCGACCTAGGACCTCCTGATCGGCAGTCTCGTTTTCAACCAACACGACCAACGAGGCAATGACTTTTATTTTGATTATGCAACGGGTTGAAGCTTGTATTTTATTTACATGGCTCAGGAGAGAGTAATAATAGAACAGGTATAGTAGAAAATGCCTTCGTTATTAGCGTTCTAGTCAACTTAGCATTTGCCAAGATGTGCTCACTTCGCAAATACGAGTAATGTATAGGCAGCTAGGTCGACCCTTGGGTGTGTAGTTTATACAAATAAATATGCAATATCGCAGCTAACTGAGACCTCAAAATGCAGTGACGGTTAGCCTTTCACGGTCCAAAAGGAACAAAGCTAGACGAGAGAAAGGGAATCAAATATAAATTTCATTTACAGTCTACCCAAATATTAAATTACCGTTAATTTAGCACTGAAACTATACGTACGGGATTTACAAACATGATAGGTATCAATTAACAATAAAAACTTAAATGTTGCTGTCAAATTCAACAGAGCAGTGTCATTGGCGCCCTGGGCCGAATGCTCAGCACGGGCGCGCTGAGCGACGTGACGCTCAGCGCCAGCGGCACATGCGTCAAGGCACACCGCCTGGTCCTGGCCTCGTGCAGCCAGTACTTCGCACAACTGTTTAAGGTGGGACATAACGGTCACATTTATGAATTGTCATCGTATGTTGCTGCTTTGAGGCCGTGAAATAAGTTGCAGCGATGTACGAAGAACCAGAGAGAAAAGTAACAAGCCATAGGTAAAAACTTCCGGAAGCCTTTTGAACTACTTCTGGAAGATTTGTAACGATTGTCCGAGACGGGGATCTGGTTAAATCGGTGATGGATTTAGGTACATTTTAGCGTCCTAATTCAAAAGAGTGGGAGATAAATTCTAGTATCTGTGGAATTTTTAAGATTATCGAAAGTTAATAAGAATAAACCTTGCGATGAAGGAAATCTTAAGAAACCTATACACATTAAAATCCTCTGCAATCACTATGGCTCGTGACTAAAATCAATACTCATCTGATTACTATTGTAGACTGGCTTTAATCTGAACATAGGAACTGAAATAACAAATAACAGGCAGAAATTCTAATTTTACATATCACAGGAAATAGAAGCAGACAACAATACACTGGTTATCGTATTAGGATGCGAAGCTGTTGAGCTGAATCTCCTCCTCACGTTCATGTATACTGGGGAGGTGACTGCTTCCAAGAAGAACCTTCCTTCGCTGCTCAGACTCGCCCAAACCCTCAAAGTATCAGGACTGACTGACGCCGACACAGTAAGTAGGTTGCTAACGTTGATCAATCTACATATATTTCGAGGATACTGACAAGCCAAAATCTTATGTCTGACAATCGATCAAATCCAGATGTTTAAGAGTTAAAATTTAATGAAATTTCCAAAAAATATTTAAAACCATGCAAGAATTTACATCCATTTCAGAATTCGACCCTGACACCAACTGACCCAGACCAAGCCGACACAGCGGAATCTCCCTCAAATTTGGACAAAGACGAGCTACAAACAGACTTCCTCGTTACAGAAAATTCCGATAACAACAAAACAATTTACGAAACGGACAATGAAACAAAGGAACCGGAATACGTCGACACAGGAATTGAAAAGGATAAACTCAGCAAACTGGACCAGATTGTGCAGAGTTTGTACAGTACGCACAAGATTGGCAACATCGCCGCTGCCGTCTCCACATCGGCGATGCACAATCTTGGAGGTGATTTTTTTTTTACATTCATCCTGTACTCGTAAAATAGGTCTTGCAAAATTAATAAAACAAATAATATCAGGCCTTAGTAGAAATTATAAGTTGATTTTCATCTCATGACACTTACGAGTGCAGTAGTTTGATTTCTGTAGCTCCAAAGCGGAAATCGAGCTACTGTATCTCCTACCGATCACAAGGCGTGCCTGTGAGGAGGCATCCGGGATACCCGGCAGCCAGATTGGGAGATTGAACAGTTTTTCCAGCGATCCCGCGGTATTGCGTATCGTTGTTAAGACCGGAAGGCGCCGGATGAGACATTACGCCAATCCCAGGTATAATGATATACGCGTTGCAATAGAAGGGCACCGGAGCATTTATAAGTGTCTTTCGGGGTTCTCTTATTAGCTCAAAGAACGATCACAAATGGGTTTTATTACGCTATAAATACCCTACAAATATAGTGCATCATAAACTCCATAATTAGTTCTAGTTAACAAAAAAAAGACAAGCCAAACAAAAATAAGCTAACAAATTCCGTTGACCGCCAAAATTCCAATAATATTACAGATTTATCAGACACGTACGATAGAAAATGGCGTTCTAATAGCTCCGTGTGCACAATATGCAACAAGCGGCTGAGCAACCAGTACAACCTGCGCGTGCACATGGAGACGCACGCGGGGCGGCGGCACGCGTGCCGCGCCTGCAGCCACGTGTCGCGCTCCCGCGACGCGCTGCGCAAGCACGTCGCCTACCGCCACGCGCCGCCCGCGCTGCGCCCCGCGCGCGACGCTTGACGCGCGACGCACGACGCCGCTAGCCGCAGTTACATTGATCATTTAGCGATTATAAAAGACATGGTACTACGCATCCGCTGTGTAACTGAAATCAACCACTAAATGTTGTATCCGCTATTTTGACTACCCAATATAATCTGTACTAAAATAATTAAGGACCTAACGTGACAACGTAATAATAACGTTATGATCATTAAAATAAATTAGCGTGAAATATCAATTGAGGAATTTTAGTGACTGATTCCAGTTAACGAGCTTTGCTTGGCCTAAATACAGTTATAAGCAGTTAGAATTGGTTTAGCACAAATAATATAATAGAATAATAAAAGTACACTAATTTGACCTTGGACGATTGGTATTCGTACAAAAATATCATCACAAAAAAAGAAAAAATAACTTATTTATCTAACTGATATTAGAAATTGAGTGCTTTACATTTTTTAATGTATTTGTAACTACATATATTTTATTTATGACTCTTCCTTTCTTTACCTGTTATTTGTTAAATGACGTTTGATTATATTTTTATTTTTACTTTAAAATAACATTAAATGTTGAATCCGTCCACCGTTACCTAGTCTGCCGATGAAATATAATATTATTTTAATTTATTTATGTATGATTTTTACAATGTACAACCAATTAACATTTTTATTGTAGCAAAACATTATCTTTAGATTTATTTTAACCAAATGCGTGCATAAAGAAAGTTTTTAAAAACTCTGTAATAAAAAGGTCAGACAAAGATGTAAATACTGAAAGATTAATGACAATATTTTTACTATTGTTTAATACTTACAATGTTATGTGTAGTATTGTGAAGTTTACGACAATCTTATTATTTTGTAATGTTCCTAGATTTTGATTTCAACACAGTATTTTTTTGAATTGTTTTATGAGTGATTTTACTATAATAGTTTAATAAATTAATTTTTATATTTTAATGAATTATGAGACGGCTCTTGTGCGAGTGAAACAATAGAAATTTAGGTATAGAACGATACAAAAAAATACAGTCCAATTTTGAAAACCTTTTTTGAAGTCCGTTAAAAATAAGGGAACGAACAGAAGCAAAACCAAAATATACCTGACGCTATCTGTATATGCCCTAAGTGTGCCCTCTAGATTTATAATTTTTAATTATATTTAGATAAACAATATACATATTTTACAATATTATACTCCCACTGAAACAATGGTCGTTTTGTCTATTATATTTCTATTTTTCGTTGTAGTCTATGGATGTTTCTTTGGGCGAAAGCAAAAGCTCTTAACTTGCGGGGTCAAGTGTTGCACTAAATTCTACGTTAGGTCGGACAGACACACAAGACGCACTTAAACTTAGCCTTGGATTATTTGGATTGAGAATTTTATTACATTATTACTTCACATACAAAAAATGCAATTGGGTTATTGTGAATAAATATTACTTTTTTTTGTTTTCATGTGTATAATCAATGTGCGATTGAAACCATTGTTTTGGATAAATTCCATAAACAGTATCAACACTCTAATTTGAATTTTGTAATTTTCGACTTATATACATACACATCTACTGTCTTGCTCGCATAACTGTGAAGTAAATATGTATAAGAATCTCTCAGTAACGTGTTGACTCATTCACAAACGTCCGAATTTTGAAATTCTGTTGTGTACATCCCGTTTTTATTACTGATCGAATATGTAATTTATGGTACTATACAAAATTCGAACATTTGTGAATGACAAATAATGCTTGAATTTTGAAATTGCGTATCAGACCTTTTTTATTACTGACCGAATATCTAATTTATACTACAATTTAAAAATGAACGTTTTATATATTTATAATTAATATTGTTATATACACAGTAGTGTAACTTAGTGAAGTTAAAGCCACACTTATTTTACTACCTATATTATGAGATATGTATATTTAACTTATCCATTTATAAGAAGACACGAAAAAGACATCTGCATATTAATTTACATTAAATTAAATTTTATATTGAGATAACTTGTTTTTATGTAATGCCCCCAAAAGGTAACTTACCGTAAATTACATACTAACTTTCATGTATAATTTATTTGCTTTATTTTACTTCCCTAATTGAGACTTAGAGACCCGTGTCCAAGGGTGACATAATAAAAGGGTGGATGAAACATTTAAAAATTATACCTTCCTTTACTATTAAGCAGACAGAAATAAAACACAGTTTACAAGTGTACACAATTTATTCGCCTTAACTTTAGTAGTAGAAATCGCATAAAAAAATTGAGAAAATTTATAAGAAAATTAGTTGATACAAAAATACAGTTTAACAAAGTCAGTTTGTTCTTACTACGAAAGGGCAGACATCAATTCAATACACAATTGACGTTACGATGTATTTACATTTTGCATGGAACGTGCACATCAAGCACAGTATGGTGTTTGAATTGCGCAAATCATATTTGATGCGCAAAAATTCCAACCAATCACAGAGCGACGTGTATGCGCGGGAAAAATATGCGAACTGCCATTGCCTAATATTTACGCGCCATCGAGATCTGACAACTTTATGTCAGTTGTAAATATTGGATGTTTGAAGTGATTTAAAAAGAATGCGTCTGTCGTCGTATATTTAACCTTAATTTATATCCCATAGGGTCCGTAATTCAATGATGTTGGACGTACAGTAATACTTGTTGCTACGCGCCACCAATAACTGTCTACGCAACTCAATAGAAACGTTGAAATATAAAATGTGTATCTAAGATATGTGTTTAAAATCAGCGTGTGTTCAATAGACAAATTCGTTTTTCAATTTGAGTGACACGTGTTTGAAAACGTTACACGCCACAAAAAATCATTACAAAAAACCTTGTAGATAATTATATAATCAGAATTATGAGGAACAATTGTATGCCCAATCAGTTGGTAAGACGATAATCACTCGAAACGAGAGAAAAACTAGTTTCTCTTGAATCATATTTCATATTTAAGTCTTAACGCAATTGTCACCGAGAAGTAGACTATATCAAAATTGTATTTGTGTAATAAGAATGTTACTCTTTCCACGTTGAAGGCTTCATGAGCGCTCAAACATGTACAATGTGTATATGGACTTGCAAACATTGGGTATTATTAAATTCATTGCTTGCCAATCATTCACCATGTTGATCTATTTACCACATACATATCTTTACGCCAGGTCCCTTGCGGGGTAGGCAGAGAGCACAGAGTGCCAAATATCTCTATCCTTACAAACCTGCCGCGCATATGTATATATTTACCACTCTATTTACCACAGCTTGCCCTAAAATTGGAAGAGATTTTATAATTATGCTAAATATAAATCATGATATCCATTAATTGTGAGTAGCCAGGATATATTAACACAGTATATGGTACACTCAAAGAAAGAGTATACTCATATAAATTTACCTTTAAAAGTATACCACCTAAGTGTCAAAAGTAACATACACTTACATTTATAAAGCAATAATTATTCCTCGATTTTGATTTTTAAAAGAAACTTCCAGAAGATGTACATGGTGCATATCAATATTAGAAACTCTCAAATTATAACTATTTTAAACTTCACATGAAATATAAATATAAAAATCTAAAAATGAATTATAATCTCATGGTCGCTTGAAGCGATCAAGGGAATCAGTCGGAATCTTAAAAAACCGTAAATAAACGTTCTGAAATCGACATTTATACATACTAACCAGAAGAGACGATTTATTTGAACATTTTATCAATTATTTTGAGATCGAAACACACTGAACCAGTCAGGTTTTAACACATCTACAAAATTAAGAATATATGTGTAAGTGAATGCCAGTTTGTAAATGTTTTTTTTAATATTTTCATGACCATAGAGACACACACGAATTATAGTGAAGTGCATGTATTTTTAACGATTTGTTAATAATTACGTTCACGTTCCTATACGCTAAGATAGAAAAAAACCATTTTTATTTAAAATAATTTGACATTAGAAAAGGAAAAAGCAAATTAGTTACCACTAGAAGCAACAGATGGCGCTTCGAACCAATAACTCGTGTGTACCCCCGCATCAATTACAATTTTCTTCCATTTAGTAAAAAAAAATTAGTTAATACAATACAAATGCACTATTCACTCCGGTTAGTAACTATAAGTTTAAGTTACTCAGCAAACACGGCAGGAAAACTTAAGAATTAAATAAGCAAAAATAAATATGTTAGTTACATTTCATTATATACGCTAATAAACTCTCGTTATATTAATATTATTATTATTACATATTTTTGAGGTTTTCTTTTCTGTTCTTACTGTATTATAATATAGAAACTTATTACAAATACCACAAGGTCAATTTACTCCTCGTTTAACAGGTTTTTTTTTAATCAAAAGACTGGCAACTCGAATATCATAGACACAAGATAGCTAATTATCAGTTGACCTAATTATTTAAACCACTGTCAATATTTCGAAATCCTTTCCATTATCCTATTGGAAATTGTTCAGAGGAAACAATTCAAAAAGCGTAAACAAATAAGATTTATGGATACAATACGGCTAAAATAATTATCAATATATCAAATTCGGCATCATTCCATATAGTCCCATGTGTTTATGTTA
This sequence comes from Jemadia suekentonmiller, assembly GCA_018245575.1. Lineage (NCBI taxonomy): Eukaryota > Metazoa > Arthropoda > Insecta > Lepidoptera > Hesperiidae > Jemadia > Jemadia suekentonmiller. The sequence goes on from DWDU01001940.1 coordinate 7,183, forward strand.
ATAAAGTAACGTTAAAAATAGACTATACTATATATTCCGCAAATTACGTGTTTCCAGCTAGACTTTTTATCATTTTCCTATTAAATAATACAGTAAGAAATCCATGAGCAGGGCAATTTAGTTCTTGGGCACGTTCCAGATGCGAGTGTTGGCGTCCTGGCCCGCGGACACCAGCGTCTCGTCGTCGACCCACGCCACGCCCGTGATCTGGCTTTGGGGGTGCGCGTCTGGGAGTGGGAAACAAATGAAATGTCAAATTTTAAACTTCCTTTGTGCTGCTCTTTTTTTCTGTTAACTCTAGCATATACTGTTTTTCTGTTAACTCTAGGTATACAAAATAACCACCAAGTTATCCACCAAACAAATGTGAAAAGAATACTGTAAACTTCAATTTGGGTTTCATTGTCATGGTTTGTGAACATATTCAAATGCCTGATAACAAAAACAAACTATATTTGTATCATAATATTGTATGGTATCGTGTAGATAATATCATAATATCGTATCGTAATATTGTTTTAAAAGTACATGTGCAAATACTATTGTACCAGAATACAACTCGCAAATACTGACAACTGCGAGTTGTTTCAGTATCAAACTAGGAGAAGCTCATTCCTCGCAAGTGCCAAGTCTGAGCTTGGCACTTGCGAGGAATAAGCTTCTTCTTCCAACATCAGACTCTGCCTATCTTGCCTACCGCTCTTGCCCTCGAAGGGTCAGTACCTTGGTCTTATGTCATCACACTTTTAGTAACTTCTGTGAGTTATACTGATATAGTACAGTGATAACTGATAAAACTCACTCTTTATAACAGTGTGCTTAGCTGGCTGATCTACACTCCATATGATAATGGACGTGTCCAGGGAGCCCGAGGCGATCCTCTTCGAGTCGGGACTCCAAGCGACACAATTGACACGGGCAGTGTGGAAGCCCCATTCCTTGTTGTGGGCAAGCTGCGAATAAAATTGTTACATTTTTCAATAACCATACATCCTTATTGTCTTATATATCTTAATAGCACAAATATTGCATGTTAACAAAGACCAGACCTTACATTAGGAGGTGAAGGAGAGGTTATAGAAAGAAAGAATATATGTCTTGGGAAATCAAACAGACAAATCCACTCACATTGTACTCCTCAGTGGAGTATAGGATGAGCTTCCTGTTGGAATCACTCGCAACCAGGTATTTGGAGTCTGGGCTGTACTTGGCATCTGTCACGCTGCCCAGGTGAGTCAACTCCTTCAGTGGGGTCAAAGATGTGCCTTGCAGAGTATATATATGCACTTTACTATCAGCACCTGAAACAAACATAAGATATCATATTATAAAAGTGTATAATATACACATATTATGTCATTGAGTTCAAGGATTTCAGTGAAATTATTATTACTTTGTTTGTAAACTTTTTCTAAGGAAGAACATTTTCGAAACAACTGAAAGAAATAGGAATGAAAAAATAATAACATTATTTAAGACAATTCCACCTACAGACACCTGAACCCAAACAAAGCAACAAGAGAACTTATGTTATGGTAACTGGACAGCTGAGAAACTACATACATATATATAAATGTATATTCATGTAGTAATTTTTTATTTTACACTCGGACTGAACAAGTTCCTATGTTCATCAGGTCGTTTGACAACCTGAAGAAGACAGCGAGAAGCAGCTGGAATGAGGATGCCTAGGACTGGATGGTATAGTGTCTATTAAGGCAGACATATGTTCAATTCAAGGCTTGTAAAGGTTTATTGATTAATGGATAGTATTTGATGAATGATAAGTAAGTATTCATCTGTCTGAAACAAAGTATCCATTTATTTCCATTAGGTTTACATAAGAGATTGGACATTTATGTTGTGTACTATTGAAATATATCAATGGTTGGTGAATGTATAAATAAATAAATAAATGGATGTCATGTATTTAGTCATACCTCCAACGGCCACATGGCGACTTGTTCGATCGACAGCCACGCAGGCCGGCTCGTAGGACAGAGCCAGCGCACCCGCCCGAGCCCCGCCTTGTATCACCAGTATCTATAAAAGAAAACATATCAAAACCATGTATTGAAAACATCACTCGATCACAAAATGAGGTGCATGAAAGGAGCGGCGATTATATGTGATAATCTACAAACATATACTGCCCGGCGCACCCTGGACATTGCGACTAATCCTTTCACCGCGATGGCTGATCACTCGCGATCAGCTATCGACTCGAAGAAGAAGATCATACAATAATTGTCACAGATCTGGACCAAACAGGTCAAATAGAACACTTGTTGATGGGAGAGTCAGAATAGCCCGAATATGGAGTGTGTGTAAAAAGAGTGACGAAAGAAGTACATCAGGTCTTAAAGATATGTTTAGAACTCTGCACTCATCGCACCACATAACCCTGATATGGCAATGTAATATAATGAAACTGGATATAAATTTAATTAGTTTATTTACAATTTACATCAACCGAAATACAAGTAATCTCATTAGTACCTCCACTCGCTTACCTCTTTCACAGTGACGACCAAGCTCAGATCGTCATCGATCAGATGGTCCATGGCCCGCGGCTGCGAGCCCAGCGGCATCGCCTCGTCCGTGTACGCCGTAACCAGACCTGCGAAACGGTGCTCATAACCATGCTACCTTTACATACCACTACAATTTCAGATATAATACTTCAATATATAAATTTTCGCCTTTGCTTTGAGGTAACTAATATCCCATCATAATAGGAGTTACCTCAGAGTCATTGTGTTGTGACATATAACCCTCCCACAATGAGATTAACGTTAACGTTTAACAGCATGTAAAGCTGAATTGGGGATGACTGGCAGGCTCGCAATTAGCTGTGACCCCGCCCCTGTCCCCCCACCCCTCCGCACGCACCGTCGGCGGCGGCGACGCGGCGCAGCGTGTCGTCGATGCCGCACGTGAGCAGCGCGCGGTCGCGGGCGGCGCGCATGCCGTTCACCTGGTTGCCGTGCCCCTGCCCCGCCACGTGGACGCCTTCGCCTGCAAGCATTCCGTCAGTGGTGACAATCCGTAAGGAATGTCCGTGCAGTAATGTGACCTTTAATGAGCCCTAAAAGATAGCTCATGTCAAATTGACCGACTTAGTTGGATTATATACAAACCGGCGTGCGTGTACGAAGATAGCGATGTATATAGAAGAAGATCAAGTCTGTAAGTCTATGACCGCCCCTTAAGGGCATGTCCATGTTACTTATACTTAACTGACCTCTACATAAATATCTCTATTTATAAACTTAAGTATCATTTACATTGCAATTTTCTAAGTCCTCAGAGATTAATAAAATTATGCATCAAAATTAACTCACCGCTAGCCACATCCCAGCTGGTGACGCTGCCGTCGTGGCTGGCTGTATACAGTACGCCGTGGTCGTGTAGAGCCAGACAAGTAATGGGTTTGTTGTGTCCGGCGACGACACGTAACGGCTTGTCGGGGTTGGACACGTCCAAGTAGTTGATCTCACCAGATAGGGACACAGAGAGCAGGTGTTTGCCCTGCCACAGACACGAAACCTGGAAATAGCGAAGTAATCAAGATTAACATAGTTGATCGGTAATTGGTTGGCAGCTAATGATCAAAGTTAGGCCAAATAACAGACTGGAAATAAAAGACAAACAGACATTAGTATCAATATTAATGAACAGATTGCTTTCATTATAGGGAGACATAGTATTATTAACGACATAATAACTTTTTGTTAGGGAGAATTTTTGTCTTCAGATTTTGTACAAACAGAAAAAAAAAGTTGTATTGGCAACCCCATTCCCACCTCACATTATGTACAGTTATACACATTTTTAAGATTAAATATCACATGCTTTATTGTGGAATGAAGAGTCTTGTAGACAGTGAAATATATCCTCATAACTCCACATTAGGGACCAAAATACAGAGAATGATTAGAGATTTACAATCAATTTTTTTGTGTAAATGTATATATATGGACAATGTTAATGGTAAAATCATTACTGGAAGCAATGACACAGAACTCAAAATCAAAGGCAAAGTACCCTCAGCATCCCGGATATGACACTGGCCTTCATGGATAGTAGACATTTACATCAAGTTGTCATCTTAACCCTTCTCACTCTGATAAAAGACCAATATCCAATAATGGAATATCAAAATGACAGATTATGACGGCTCAAACAGTTATTATTTCGTCTGAGTGACTCAGAAGTCACACCTGTTGATTCTCAACAGCGGCGCCCATGTTGAACGAGGTCGTCCTCTGCATGCTCTCAACGTCCCATATGGCGCAGGTCTTGTCGCCGGAACACGACAGCAGCTGCTTGCCGTCGGGCGCCCAGGAGATGCCGTACACACCGCCCTTGTGCGCTGGGGAGCCGAACTGAAAATAGCATTATTCCTTGAATAATTTTGATGCAGAAGACCACTTAATGGATCTGACTACATTGCTGAACTGACTGCATGTTACATTTGACAACTAATACATAACTTCTTTTGTTAAAACTGATTAATGGAATGATTTCCTCTCTGTCATCCTCGTCATGGAACATACCTCTCCCTTCAACTCTGAAGTTACCCCATCATACAAGAAGATCTTGCCATCGAAACCGGCCGATGCGAACAGACTGCCGTCAGGGCTGTACCTCACAGCTTGAACGAATCTGGTGTGTTCCTGTAAATGATAAAAATGACTAACCATTTTCAACCCTATACATACTTTTTTTAAAGTTAAACTGATGGTTCCTTACATTGATTTTTATAAATTGAACTGTATGTCATTAATTAATTATGAAAATGCAAATACACCTGGCCCAGCTGATATGTGTGAGTGTGGTATAGACTGAGCTAAACAATGTGTGATTGAGTCACAGCTGGGTAAGGAAGTAACATCACAATGGCATTCCTTGCCTTAAAGAATGAAATCAATTTGAAATAGTCACAAACGGTAAACCTCTTAAATTAATCATTACCTTTAGATGAACATCGGCTTATCTATATTGGGGAAGTCCAGAAACTTTAAATCATCATCACCAGCCTAATTCAATTCACCACTGGACATTAATCTCACCTAATGTGTGTGACATCATATGCTCCAGAGTTACCTGCTTTGTGCATTTGAACTTGAACGGTGGCCCCTCGAACACGGCCACGGTGTTGTCCTCCGACGCGGTCACGATGCGGAACGGGCGCGCCGGTCTGAAGTCGACAGAATTCATAGGCTTCGACTGGCCACTGATCTCACCCACGGACGTGCCCGTCTCCGCCATGAATACATGTCCGAATCTGGGGATAGAATGTTTTTCATTAATCTCCGTGAGCATACAAGTATCCTTGTATTGTTCCATTGTCAGAGTTGCGTCTTCTCTTACAGTGAGTGAAAGACAAAGATGACAAAGGTTCATAGTTAGTCCTCATTCCACATCATTACTTTGAACCGGTCCAGTGTGTAGCATTATGTCCAGTTCTAGACATAAGCCTCATGTAGGAGGATTTTCACCTATAATCCCTACACTAGGTATCCAGTATCCAGGTCTGAGAACAAATATTATTGGAAAAAATAACATAGCTATAAATAATAGGTATATATTTTTTTATTTGTGGCTATCGAAGCACTTACTGTGAGACCAAAAGTGAAAAGCATTGAATAATTCTACAAGTCATAAATGTTGCTATTCCCACAAACTAAATCGGAACGTTTAATGTCACAACGTCTCACAATATATTAAAAATACTGATGTGTTGAAATACATGATAATTGTAACTTATTTTGAAATTTTGACAATTTCCAAATTCAAAATAGTGTAAATATCATGTATCTAATTCGTGTCTCTCTCTCTCACTCTCACCTCTCCCGGCCCTCTCCAACGACGACCATGCGCTGGCTGTCCGCGCTCCACGCGATGTCCTTGATCGGACCGCCGATCGGCTGGAACTCATTCTTCAATATGTGCTCCTTGTTCACAGTGTCCCATATCCTCACCTTGCCGGAGCTATCTGAGGAGACACAATAAAGTGTAACATATATAAGATGACATTCAAATATTTCCAACTGGAATATCACGACACTCGGCACAAAGCGACAGGAAAAGACATAATTTCGTTTAAAATGTGAGATTACATTACAGTAGTTTTACAAGTGATGTCACGTCATTCTGAATTCTTTTTATTTTTTTTTTCACCCTTTTCTCGTTCCACTGCTAGGACATGGGTCTCCTCTCAGAATGCGAGGGTTAATTCCATAGTCTGCCACGCTGGCCAAGTGCGGGTTGACAGACTTCACACGCCTTTGAGAAGTTTTTTTTCCGAAGTCTAAGGTGTGCAGGTTTCCTCACGATGTTTTCCTTCACCGTAATAGCAAGTGATATTTAAACTTAAAACGCACATTTTTAAGA
>DWDU01001941.1:0-13572 GCA_018245575.1 Jemadia suekentonmiller
GGTGGCGGACGACATCCGGCTCGACTGGACGTTCCGGCTGTCGCTGCTGACGGACCTGGTGCGTGGCATGCGCTATCTGCACGCGTCGCCGCTGCGCCTGCACGGCCGCCTCACCTCGCGGAATTGCGTCGTCGACTCGCGCTGGGTGCTACGCATCACAGACTACGGCGTCCCCGCTTTCGTTCGCGCACAAAGCCTGCCGCAAGCTCCGCGCTCCGCTCGCGGTGAGTTTCATTATCAGTACAGCTCGACATAATGTATTCTCCTACCTGCTAGTGAATTCAAACTCAATAAAATTATTATTTTGACTATTCGATACGATTCTGTTATGTGTTATTAATTCACGATAAATAATTTTTATCCTAAATATGCTTGTTCATTCTTTTAGAGCTATTATGGACGGCGCCAGAGTTATTGAGGGAGTCCCGGGGCGCGGGGTGCGGGACGCAGGCCGGCGATGTGTTCTCCTTCGCCATCATCATGCAGGAGGTCATCGTACGCGGCGAGCCCTACTGCATGCTGGCTTTGACTCCCGAAGGTAACGAACACGATAGAATAAAATACGGGTTTTAACAGCATATGTGAACTACATATCCATCTTTTCTTCCTCCTATAGTTCCTAAATCTTTATTGTTCTGTTGAATTTGGTGACACCGAAATTTGACTACGAATTGACTAATTTCTTGTAATTTACGATACGTAATGTAATAGTTTTTACATTTTTACACACTTATTACAATCCGTGAATTTATATTAGTGTATTAAAAAAGAACTATATTTAGGCATAATACAGAAAAAAATCGTTTACATTACGACAAGGGAATTGCGTTTGACTCAAGCCGCCACTTTGTGATACATAAATGATACATATAAAACATACGTATGAGACGAATGGAGTGATCGGCAGAGATCATAGAGAAGCTGACCCGGCCGCCGCCGCTGATCCGGCCGTCGGTGTCGATGGGCGCGGCGCCGCCCGACGCCGTCAGCGTCATGCGCCAGTGCTGGAGCGAGCCGCCCGACCTGCGCCCCGACTTCAACCGCCTCTACGACATCTTCCGCCACCTGCATAGAGGGCGGTTAGTAAATTGTTAGTTGTAGTATATCTTTAATGCAAAACTGTTGCGCCGTTACACTAAATAATACAAATATTTTTGCAGTAAAATAAACATCGTCGACTCCATGTTCGAGATGTTGGAAAAATATAGCAATAATTTAGAAGAATTAATTAAAGAACGAACTGAGCAATTGGACATGGAGAAGAAGAAAACGGAACAATTGCTAAATAGGATGTTACCGAGGTAAACTGTTACCGAGCTACAGCAGGTGGTTAATTTTCAGCTTTTCATTATTACGTATTAGGTTCCAGATTTTTTTATCAAATTCAGCTTTTTATTATTTTTATTATCAGCTTGATTTACTGTCTTATTATTCTTTCATATTTTCCAGTAGAAATGTTAATTAGTTGTTCGAAGTTTAAATTTGTGCTCGGTGTATACATTACACTTTTACGTTTATTTATATTCTTATTAGTTATTTTCGTCTCATTAGTGTCATAAACATTGATAGATTCGCTTGGTACAAAGTACAGACTTCGACGACGGCAGGCTCATATTTAGGCGGGTCGGACCATAAATGTACAATTGTCCTCGGGTATTTTCCAAGACTAAACTCGGGCTAGGGTGTGTATATATGATTATGATATATGATTTTCTCTTATATCAGGTCCGTAGCAGAGCGACTGATGCTAGGAATGCGTGTGGAGCCCGAGGAATTTGAAGAAGTATCTATTTACTTCAGTGATATCGTGGGATTCACGGCGATCGCGGCACGCTCCACTCCGGTGCAAGTGGTCGATCTACTGAACGACTTGTATACGACATTCGACGCGGCCATTGAGCAGTACCGCGTGTATAAGGTGGAGACGATCGGCGACGCGTACATGGTAGTGGGCGGCCTGCCCATCCGCACGCGAGACCACGCGGAAAGCGTGGCCACTATGGCTCTGCATCTGCTGCACCTGGCGGGCCGCTTCCGCGTGCGCCACCTGCCCGCCACGCCGCTGCAGCTGCGCATCGGCTTGCACACGGGCGCCTGCTGCGCTGCAGTCGTCGGCCTCACCATGCCGCGTTACTGTCTCTTCGGCGACACCGTCAACACAGCCTCGCGCATGGAGTCGACGGGTAACTTGTTCCTCTATATTTTCATAACAACCTTTTCCGGAAGATTCACGGCTTATGTTGATGTACAAAGTTATAAAGTAATAAACATGGTTTACTTTAAGATGCTATAAAGATGTAATTGATTGTGGTTCACTAATGTTGCCTTTCTTATCGTATAATCTTTTTGACTATCGCGTTGTACCGACCGAGGGCGTTTTGTAGTGTTTGCTTCAAGAGAAACCATCGTCGTTCAGTAACCGGCCAGTCACCTGCTATGTTCCCGAATTTCTCTAGTATCCGCATCACTGTGCCATTTCCGCGGATCCGTAAAACCTTAGAGCTCACCATACGTTATCTGGCTATATCACGAGTCCCCAAATTAAATGGGAGGAGAGTGCACCATGACATAGAAATAGTTATTCTTTTATTACGCAATCCAATCTATATCTTTGGCTTCGATTAAATAATATGTTCCACTGTGATTACACTATTGCAGGTGCTGCTTGGCGCATCCAGGTGTCGGCCACGACAGCAGAACGGCTGACGGCTGCGGGCGGGTATCGGCTGCGGTCGCGTGGGCTGACGCAGGTGAAAGGGAAAGGTGCCATGCACACCTACTGGCTGCTGGGCAAGGACGGTTTCGACAAGCCATTGCCCACACCACCGCCGTTGGAGTAAGTCGCGTCGTCGCGTCAATATTTTATTCCATTTAACTTTGATAAATACGTGATACCAGGTTTCATACATCACCATGTTTTCATAATTTGTGTACTCAATAGTGACAGGATGTTTACGAAATGTATAATACTGTGAATGCTCTTTATAAGAATTGAAAAAGAATTCGTTAAAGTTGCAATAGGAAAAATTCAAGGATTAAGTTTGTTTTCGTCAGTGTATCATACCGTTAAGAGTCTCTGATACGAGGTATGGAAAGAACTGCTCTTTCGTCTTCGTTGCTATTAAAAATGTGTTTAATCCCACGATACTCCAAATCATACATGATTGCGGTACTGTAATGCGACTTTGCTTAAGGTCGGAAGAAGTGCTGTTCGAAACGGACGGTGAGAACGAGAGCGACGGTTCGACGCCGCCCGCGGCCGCTGCCAAGTGCGTGGCCGTCGAGCGGCAGCGCTCCGACCCCTCACCGACTTCAGATAAATTTGGTAACCATACAGCATATCGATTCATTAAACATTTTAATCGTACATATTGTTGCATTAAATTAGATAATCTTAAGACTATGTGATTTCCGTAGCGTGGCAACGATCTGGCGCAATTTCCGCCGACAGCAGCCCGCCCCCGCGCGCGCCTCCCGCGCGGTACCGGTACTTACGCTCCTCGGTTTCTACTCTGGCCGCTCTCGGGGACACGCCGGCTCCATCAGAAGGGTAAAATATTGCCCGATGTACCTACGCATATTACTCATATAATTATTATATTCGTGATATATACATATTTATAAGCCTAGTAAGGTAATGTAATAAATGTTTCTTAGATGAAATTTAATTCTCGAGTATGTATGATTTGTTTTTGGTTGCAGGTGCCTGGCGGGCGGCACGCGCGCGCTGCGCCGGCAGTGGTCGCTGGAGCGCGGCGACGCGCTGGCGGCGGCGGCGGCCGAGGCGCCGCGCGAGCCGCCCGAGCCGCTGGCGCTGCGCGCGCCCCCCGCGCGCGCCCCGCCCCCGCGCTACCGCACGCGCCGCGACGCGCTCGACGACGTACGTCCCTCTTAGTCAATCTAGCCCCTAGCGTAACCCGCGTCCCCACGTCCCTCTCCCTTCCGACAATAATTTTCGTAGTCGTCTATTACGCGGTGGCCGATTCGTTAGTTCCCTTCGATTACTTCGGGTTATCATACACTTGTGGCCTTAATACCCGACATGCAAGAGCGCATCTTAACGGGAACTCTGAGAAGCATTTTGGAATTGTTAAGGCGACGAGTGACATATGATCGTTAGGTTGTTCATTTGTAGGTATTATAAATATTGTTGTGATCTAGTAGACTTAGATTTAGCCTGTGTCAAATTATTTTTCTTAAGAGAGCACCGCCGACTTAAATATTTTATCTCGGGTGATTTGTGTATTTTTGAATCTTTTCATTATTAAATAAAAATCTTTTAATATAATGGCCGTTTTTATTGTTTCACCTTCATGTGTATATAGCCTTAGTAAACTAAACTAGACTAAACGCAATTAACTAATTAAATGCAGTTTATGGATATAAAATCACGAAAGTAATACATGTTTATAATTATATTTTCATTAGAATTGTTTAACTAATACTAACTTATTTCAACAAAATATATTACACTTCGTACCAAATGTTTATTTTTATATTACTTTATAATCACGAGACAGGTGACATGTTTTAAAATATACCAACCACAGCAGATCATGCATTTGACATTCGCCTATGTTAGTTAACTACTCTAGTTAACTTTACTGAATATTAAAATATAAGTGTAAACTTTTTGTCTCATGAATATTCGTTTTTTAAGTCAAATAAATATTTTTTTTATTATCTAGTTATTGTTTTAGTATCTCAAACGTAGAACGTTTCATATAAATATAAGACTTAACATAATACATACAATAACTCGGAGTCCAAAATATGTACAAAGAAACGAGCATGTCTCCAATAATTTGGCCACCTACTGTATGTTCAGCATATAATTAAAATCAAACTTCCTTTGGGGCTGCCTGTAAATTAACTATGAAATGTATAAGAAATGTATCTACATTCGATGTGTAGCTTGTTTTCAACACAACTAGTTCAACACAAGACAGTTCAACACAACACAGTTCAACACAACACAGTTCAACACAACTTCAACACAACACGCTAGTGACGAATTACAACGCCTTACCACAGCGCACACGTCATTAAGCGAAGCAACACTATGCGCTTTTCTATAGGCGTTTAGGGAACGCATTGACTTCTGGCTTGGCAAAGTTTCATCACTGGGACCGTTGGATGTACGGCCGCGGTGGTGTCACCAACGCGTATTACACTAGACTCAACTAATATACGGAAACAAAATCATATCATCGTGCACTTAGGACCACTGCTTATAAGCAGCGATCGCCTACGCCTAGTGGTTTGAAATTCGACCTCTCACTGCGTGATAGAGGTTTCATTCTAGCGCGCACCTCTTAAAAATGTACGTTTTAAGTTTAAATAGGTATCACTTGCTATAACGATGAAGGAAAACATCGTGGGAAACCTGCGCACCTTAGAGTTCTCAAAATCGTTATCTAAGGCGTGAGAAGTCTGCCAGCCCCTGCACTTGGCCAAGGCACTCTCATTCTTAGAGGAGACCCATGTAGAACGATAAAAGGGTCTGAAAAAAACTACTCAGGACGTATTTGTGGAAGCTCACAAAATATATAGTGATAATGGAATGACGTCATATTTGTATGCCGACGTAATCTAAAGAAATCTCGCCATTTTAGGCAGTGCATAGCACTTCGTTCCCTTCAGAGAAGCCCATTGCCACGTTGAAAGAATTTTAATAATTGAGTTAAATGATATGTTATCCCGTGCGTTACGTAAATGTAACGTGAAACGTGGGAGTGGGAGATACTCCTCTACCCCTTCGGGAAACACAGGCATGTCTTTACTATACACTATACATTAAAAATAATAATCCAAAACACAATCTACATATTTGAATTATATTTATTGGTAAATCTATTTGTTAACTTTTTGCTGTTACAGTTGGAATTCTAAATTTTTTGTTATTTTGTAAAGGTAGATCGAACTGTGCAGACTAAATTTAGTCTTATTCTCAATAATAGTGCAGATTCTGGATTTGTGCTTTGTGGTGGTCTCTCCAGCTCTGCGTGGTTGGCTCGGAAAACGTATATATGTGGGTCCTACACACTTTTGCCTATCCGTTAGGGTAAGTACAGGCGTGATCTTATGTTATTTTTGTCTTTATCTATTTAACTTTTGACACATAAGCAATATGCTTAAAGGAGGTGCTAAAGTATAAATGTGGACGACAGATTTGAGTTTGCTTAAGTCTTCAGCAGTTTTCCACTGGTAAAGACGAGCCTTTTTTGTACTAAAAACTGTTTTAACACAACTTATTTATTTCGTCGACTTGATTATTTAATCTGGTGTTTAAGATACTTTTTAGACGACTGTTCTCTTATAGCTCTAACATGTGTTGGTGTAATTGCTATTAAGATGTGTTTGGTGCATAGTACATTGAATAAGCTTAAAGTAAACATGTATAAAGCCAATTTTATAGTTATTTTAATTGTTATACTGATATTTAGACCAATAACATTTATTAAATTGCCCTGTTGGTCGTGTTGAGTGCAGGTGCGACTGCCAATCGGGAGGTCCCGGTTTCAAATTCCGGATGGGGCTACTGGATTTTTGCAATTTAGATTTTCTAATGATTGATGGCAGGCTAAATAATATTGCATCTGGACCACAGCATACTTTATAAGAAATCAGTAGGTGTAACACAAAAGTCTAAACAGTAAGGTGCGCTCTGATCACAGCAAAATGTCTCGCCGCCTCTGGTCAGCTTTGTAGGCGGTGCGAGAAGCTGTGCTCTTCGATTCCTAGACTGCATGTCCAGCGAGGGCATTACCCTCTCAGAGGAGGCCGATGTCCAGTAATCGACTACAATAGGTTGGCGACGGTGACGATGAGTTAATTAAAATAGGGTAAAATAGGTAAAAAGATTATGAGCAATCAAAACATATATATACCTAGATTATAGGGTAAGCCTGGTTTTTAATTTTCTGAGACACCGACAGAAATACGACTGGCCAAATGTAGCGGTAGCGAATGAGCGCAAGCATAAAAACCGTTCAGTTGTGTAGAACTATGAAGTCAATTAATATTCTGAATGTAATACAATATCTAAAAAATATAAACAGCGTGACTTTGAACGTTCTTGAATAGCGTCGTCTAGTTCAATAAGTATGAAATACCTCACTATTAACGAACGTACTAAATGTACCTTAACTAAGTATATTTTAAGAAACACGGAAACACCTTGACATAGACGTGGAGGGGTCAACAGCCGGCTATTTTCGTATCGCTGTCATAAAAGAAATGTCAGATTTAGATATACTCGTTTGCTCATTGCTTATTCATCACTATTAACAGTCGTTTCAATGCTTAAAGTACTTTTGCAAAGGCTGTACGCCGGTTCAGACGTATATTTGTTGTGTCGTCGTGGCGAGTGAATGGGAAATCGCAGAAGTCGCTAGTAATTACGTAAGTACATGAAAACTTTATCATTTTTTACGTTATTCGGTGTATTAATTTTACAGTGTTTTCATAATCGACCACAATACGTAGCGAGACATCTTCCGAAGCGGTGGTAGCATTTTGACGTACAAAAAGTGTTCTAATGAACCAATTTTAAATAAATAACATTTGAATTTGAATTTACTTTGGTGATATTGTTTCTTCGTAAGATGTTTGCGGTTATGATAATAATAATTAAGCTTAAGCGCGTTGAAATGTAATTTATTGGTCACGCTATTTGTTGTGGGTTACGTTACCTTACCGTGTTCATTTTTATCTCAGAATTGCAATCTATCAGCTATCGATATTGTACAATAGTGTAAATGAAAATTTAAATTTACACGTGATCTATATTGTTTAATTGATTTTTTTAGTGCGCAACTCTTCTCCTTTTTGCTAATATTTCAAGTGTTTAGCTGCGGCTTTATCTGATGCATAATAGGATCAAGCAACTTGTTAAAGAAACTGCCCGCTTATTATTGCCTGGAGGTATTTCGAGCAGTACCTACTCGTATGTATATGTTTTGTAAGGGTTATGATTAACTCACCACCAAATATAAATCAATTAAAGCCAAAAAAACTTTTTTTTAACATAAGTACGAAATAACTTCTATATTTACATAATTGAGGTACTAATTATAATCAAGTCGTAATAATTTATTCACAGGATATTTGAAGAAACTTATTTTATTAATATCTAGAAATATTTATAAGTCCTTCTTAATTATATTCAGTAGAGAGAAAATATGAATATTAGCTAAATTAATTTGAATACATTATGTAACCGCTCTTAAATTGCAATTTATCATAATTAATTGTGACATTATAGATAACCTTATTTGAAACACATAAAAGAAACTATACAAAATAAGAAATTTGTACAGAAATTGTATATACTGCATCATTTCACTTATTTATAAATTATTCTAAAGTATTATGATTTTTATTAATTAATCGTACCATGTCATTTACAACGTAGGCGGACAGTATCGATTGTCTGTAAAACTGTCCATTAATAGTTTATACAGTTTAAGTTTAAAAGTTTGAACAATTTTAGTCCAATATTTAATAAGTCGACAATTTGTTTAAGTTCACTATTATGAATAAATTATCGCTTACTAAGTATGGTAAAACATTTGAACTACAGACACTGAGACAGTGTTAACATCTACATAGTTAGTGTCATTTACACATGCACTTATGAAAAATATGTTTTCCCAGTAGTAGCAGATTCTTGTTAATTATTTCAATGCCATGTGATTTAAAAAAAAATTAAGTATACAACCCTTCCAATTATTTATAGATATAAACGAAACAATTTGAATAATTGTTTTATTCAGAGTAAGCCCTTTCGTACACAAGGCACACGTACACATGTCTCCGATACACGATGACTATTCTGTCTCCGAGCAACATCCGCTATACATCGCCATTGAGGTTTGAGGCGACATTTGTCGCGCGACTAGTTTTATATAGCAGATGTAGCTTGGAAATAAATGTTGCCGGGTATCGGAGACATGCGTAGCCTTGTGTACGAATGGGCTTACATAAACTTTTACACTGGCAGACTGCTTCCTTTATGGAGTGGTTGCAAGGACAACTGTTAATCGAGAGGTCCTGGGATCGTTCAAATGACGTTTCGGGTACTATTGGCTTTTCTAAATTAGATTTTATAGTTATACTTTCTAATACTGGCTCGGTGTGTGGATTTGTGCCCGGTGCATGGCAATAACCTCACCACCTATTCCACAGTGGGACGTAACCGTAACTGGTGAAACGTGGGAGTTTATTACACTCCTCTGGCTACCTCTCACGGTTTACAGGTGTCAAGTTATGTTGCACAATTTTAAAAGTATGCCATTAGCAGGTTCTCCTTTATTTCCTGCGCTATACATACCAGCAATTTGTACACGCAAACTATTTTAACCTAAATTACTGGCGTGACCTTGGCGCGGATGCCTTGATGCTTAGAGCTAAGGTAGGTAGCTAGGTAACTAGGTAGGTTAGATAGTTAGATACTTAGCTATTTACGTCTAATATAAAACTTACGAACGCTTCACACGAATATAAATTTTATTTTACATACATATATTATTTATGTACTTTTACAATATTTAAATTATTTTATGAGTACAATAACACTTGTGAGAGTATTACTTGTACGACCTTAGATAATATGCCATTGAATACGAGTATGTGGGAGATAACATAGATGATTGGCAAGTTGGTTACAGTATTAACGGCCCATCAAATATTATTGTATGTTATTGTACACAATAACATCAATAATAGTATTACTCCTCACCACATACTACATAGTGGGTTTTAAACGTAACTGGTGAAACATACAAGTGTACCTACTATACTCCTCTGCCTTCCACTTCAGGGATTGTAGCCGTGATTTAAGGTTTTTTTAAAGTTATTATAGATGAATATTATGAGATTGGAAATCACTTACCTAGCATTTTAGCATACCAGCATAATTTTTCATATTCGTTTTATTTAGATTTTACTTACGTTGTGTTAGCTACGCTGTGGTAAGTGTAATTCTCTTATATAATATGTGCATTTCAATTTTAAAATTAGATTCCTCTAGTTACGTTTTTGTCATATTTCATTGTTGTCGCTTTAAAAGTACCTGGTTTTTTCTTATATGAAATGCCATTACATATTATTTTTGTGTTGTATTTAATTGGGATTTTAACATATTATGTCAACATAATATGCAATGCCACATTCGAACCCAAGCGCAGAGATCAGTCAGTTATATCACTACCGTTATTTAGTTATCTCTGTATAAAACGGTCTTAATCTATGTCTACACATATCACACTTGATTCCAAAACTCTAATATCCAGACCGCAGTACTGCTTATAGACAGAAGTAGACGAGTACATTTGTGGCGCCTCAGCAGTCGAAACGTGGAGCATAACTCGTCTTCAAATTTAATTGATTGTTGTTGGTCATCATGATGAAGGTTATAACAATTTGCACGTTGGCTTAAATATAAACAGTCGCATGTTTATAAATGACTTTTAGTTTTTATTTCAGTATATTTATTTTAATTGTACTCTACCCATAATTTTAAATTGTACCTATTAATAATATAATAATAGATATTAGTAACAATTTACTGTCTCGTTGGTAGTGTTGGTTGTAAGCGCGACTGCCGATCAAGAGGTCCTGGTTTCAAATCCCGGTTGAAACTAATATAGAAATTAGTAAGGAATGAATTGCGAGAGTACCCCATTGGTATTTAATAACGTAATAATAGAAAACATTTCAGAAAATGGATTACTTTCTAAGAATTTGGGCATTCCTTGTAATTGCTGTCAGTGTACAGATCTGCCAAGCGTACAGGATACTAGTCGTGGTACCAATTCCTAGTGGCAGCCATGCAATTCTCGGAGATACACTTGCTAAAACACTTTTGAAAGCTGGACATGAGGTAATTTTATTTATTCCATGAAGTGTGCTTTATAATTATGTTACTATAACTTTCCGTAGGGTTATCCACGCATGTACGGCGTACGCATTCTGTCAATCCGCAATTAGTCTTAATACCTTTTAATGACGATATCTGTTTTCAAGAATGAAATGTTAAAAAGGGTTAACGACTGCCTCGTTGGTCGTGTTGGTGTCAAGCGCGACTGGCGCTCAAGAGGTCCTGGGTTCGATTCCCGGGTCGGGCACTATAGAATTTTTCAAATTAGGTTTTCTAATAGTGGCTCAGAGTCTGGATTTGTGCCCGGTGCATGGCAATAGGCTCACCACCTATTCTATAGTGGGACGTAAAGGTAATTGGTGAAATGTATTACACTCCTGTACCTACCTCTTCGGGGATAATAGGCGGGATGTTACGTTTTTTTTAAAAAGCGTTAATGATGTTGAGTTGCTTCCATTGACGATCCCTTACTTTAGGGTTTGTTTCGCTCAATACCGAAGCTTATATTACAATATGAATTTGGCATATTATAAAAACGTTCTTATGAAATTCGGCGTAACTACTCAAGTAAATCGTAATACATATACTCAATACCAACTCATGATTTCGAATAATGCAATCAGATATGCCTGTATATGAAAAAAAAAACATTTTTATTTGTTAATTGATTTGTAGTAAGCTTTTTAATTGCGTCAGCGGTGTAGGGACACCGAATTCCACTAACGCCAACGACACGAAAAAACATAATACAGTTCAAAGATGGCGATTGTCCAATTTTTAATTTTTTTTTGAAACTTATCTTTGCATCTGTGTATACAGGTCGTGTATGTTACCGCGATGCCCAAAAGGCTGGAGGCCCATCCAAAGCTCGTGGAAGTCGACGTGAGCTCCAATGCAAAATACTTTCCGAGTACGAATTATGCTAATTTTTATTGTCTTTTATTTGTTATAACTTTTATTGCCTACTATGTCCACGATAAACTTGGATTAATGTGTGTGTGTTTACAAAATAAAGTTCCCTTGAACCTGGAAAATAATGATACTACGAAGTATTAGTTGAGTGGCTGCAGGTGTGATTGCTGAGTTCGAACCTCGGGTCGGGTGGTATCGGATTTTTCTGAGCTAACTGATAAACTGACTTTCCTACAAGTAGGAACTCTGACTCTGGATTTGTGACCGGTAAATTTGAATAGGTTCACCACATAATTCCATGATGGGATTTTTAACGTAACTGATATATGGGACGGTGTACTCTCCTCTGCATAATTCTCTTGGGATTACAGGCGTGTTGTTACTTCAATTATGTTTTTTACACAACTAGTACTAATGTTTTTGAAAGATTTTTAAGTAATGTTTGCCAAATAATTCATAACGTTCTGACTATCAGTTAATTAACGGTTAATTACTACTAAAACTTTCTAATTTAGATTTCTTAGTAGTGGCTTGGAGTTTTGATATGTGCCCGATGCATGGCAATAGGCTCACCACCTATTCCATAGTGGGACGTAAAACGTAACTGCTGAAATGTGGGAATGTTCTACATTCCTCTGCCTACCTCTTCGGGGATGACAGGCGTGATGTTACGTTTTTTTAAGTTAATTAACGGTTTTAGTTAGAATTCCAAAATATAAAGATTTTTGAGCGTACTTTTTATGTTTACAGCTGACGTTCTTAATTTAACACGTATTTTGGAGAACGGAGCGGATCCTCCGGGGCCGGTGTACTTCTTTAACCAAGCATCCCTTTACGCAATAGAAACTGTGAACCATGAAGCTACCAGACGCGTGTTGAACGACGGCAAGAAATTTGACTTAGTTGTCGCGGAATGGATGTTTAGCGACATATTTGTCGGGTAAGTTACACTGAACATTGCTTGGAAATGATCTGAAACATTTTTAGTTGTAAGTTCCATACACCTCAATAGGAAATTCAGAAGTATGACATGGACTAAAAGTGACTCGTGCAGTGAGTAAAGAGGACTTGAGAGGAGGAGGATGTGTAAAAAGTGATTCGTTTATTAAATTTATTTCAGCGTGTTTGCAGATTTTTTCATGTTTTGAATCTCGCACTTCGCCAAGTTTCTATGGAGTATGATGGAAAGAATTATGAAATTAATAAATAGCACTGTTATTTATTTGTAAATAAAAAATAGTTCCCTGAATTTGAAATAAAACATTGTTTGCGGACTGAAAAAAAATTGCTGCTAAATTTTATGATTGCACTACGAATAAATTACACAATATTTCAGTTTACCAGCGCTACTGGACTGCCCTTTAATTTGGCTCTCAAGTTTGGAACCACACAGCTTGATCCTGAGCTTAGTCGACAGCAGTTTACATCCTGCTTACAATGCCGATTTTGCTTTCAAACATGCTGTGCCACTCTCCTTCTTTGAAAGAGTACAACAATTAGCAATGCATATGTTCATTAGTGTGTACAGAGAATGGTGCGTATTTTTACATTTCTATTAGTTATAATATTACTGACCATTATTATTTTATTTGTCAATAAAATTGGAGTGTCTATTTGTAATATGTATTAAACGAGTTATTGCTAAATGCATATATATGTATACAACAACATACCAAAATAACATTTTTAACTTTTTTTTTCTGACTGCCTCGTTGGTCGTATTGGTTGCAAGTGCGACTGCCGATCGGGAGGTCCTGGGTTCGATTCCCGGGTCGGGC
>DWDU01001942.1:0-13568 GCA_018245575.1 Jemadia suekentonmiller
ACGTAACTGGTGAAACGTGGGAGTGTTCTACACTCCTCTGCCTACCTCTTCGGGCATTACAGGCGTGATGTTACGTTAAAAAGATCGCTACTTGTTGTACAGACGGTACTCATTTTAAATATCAACGTGTCGTCACCCCTCAATAGTTTTGGCGAATGTGTAAAAGCTGCGGCCGCGGGGCGGCGAGAGA
This sequence comes from Jemadia suekentonmiller, assembly GCA_018245575.1. Lineage (NCBI taxonomy): Eukaryota > Metazoa > Arthropoda > Insecta > Lepidoptera > Hesperiidae > Jemadia > Jemadia suekentonmiller. The sequence goes on from DWDU01001942.1 coordinate 191, forward strand.
GTTCCTCAGTTGCAAGCTACTCGTAATATGCAAGCTCCGCTACAAAACTATTTTATCAAACCCCCGACTCTGTTACATTTATATTCATGTAATATTTATATACGTTATATTTATATACATGTTTTATTTATACATGTTATATTTATACCTGTCATATTTATATCTGGTTTATTTATATGTATATGTTATATTAATGACAAATTTAGATAAGTTAATGCGATAGCTGTTAATTAAGTGTCAGTTAAATACGGGAATATTTTGTTAGGCTATTTCCGTTTCTGAATGTTTCGACCCAAATGCCCTCTTGTCACTAATGCTGTTAAGCAACTTGAAGCGCGGTCGGCACTCTGGTACCACTGCTGGAAGAAACAGTTACGATTACATTTGGTATGGTTTGCCGAAGCTTTCAGGTTGAACTATTACCGGACACGTTAGCTCCGTATCCGGAATTCCAAAACGGTAATTATCGGCCACGTTCTGGTTTGAATGACATCCGTGTATGGCCACGGAACGCTAAAGCATACACACAGTGGCGCCTTCCGGTAGATCCAACGTACATACATACATTTATATAAGCAACAATTTACCGATGCGGTTACCGGGTCGCGATTCCCGCATGCGCACTGCATTATGAAAACCCCATTGGTCCCATTACTCATCTAATGGACCTAGATATGCAACTTTTAAATTGCGGGTTTCGTATGCGGCTAGCGAGCTAGATTTTTTTAATTAAAGTTACGGGCTGTAACTGTATGTAACAACGTGAATATATTTTAAAAAATGTTTTATGAATATTCTCATTAATATAAATTATAAATTTTATCATGATAGTCGTTAGCGACATATGTAGTCTAAACATACATTTTAGATATAAGTTGGCTTAAGTTAAGTTGCCGAATAAACCTAATCACCAGTTGACAGATAAAATATTGTTTTACGTCAATTTAATAACCACAGATATTATAAATAGAAATGGGCATGGAGTAAATGTGTTTTTTTTTTCAATTTGTTTTTTTAAACTTAGTAGGTTAACAATAAAGATTACTTTATTTATCTAATAATTATAGTTACAAAAAGTTTCTTCATTACGACATGCTACCACTGTCCACTTGTATAATTTTTTTGCTTTCCCTTAACTATTGAGTACTTTTGATAAGACCTTCAAGTGTTGATAAAAGGTAATTTTTAATATTGATTTATGGATAGACTGGTGTTTTTAACCTAAATAGAAAAACATAACTGTCAGGTGAACGATCAAAGGTTTGACCACGCTGCACCAACGTCGGACGTGTTCGCTGGTTGAACGACCGTTGACAAATAACTGTTGTGAATTTTTTTGCTTTTTCAATTGCGTGTATGATCTTGCTTAACAAAGTCCCTAAAAGTCAATTCACAGTTTTTAATAACAAAACAATATCGCAAGGCAACATCGTACGCTGCCATTTAATTTGAAAAGTCGGAAATAACAAGACAACTTAACATTATATACATACATTTTTAACATACCTTATGAAGATAATTTAATATTCCGACCCGTGGGTGGGATCGAACCCGTGAGCTCCGTCAACGTAACAGACTAAGATTCAGACAATATTTTAAGGTTTCATTACTGTGAGATGTTCAGAATACTAATCGAGGTTCTAAATAAATTAACGTCGTACTAAAAAAATATAATTTTATTGCTGTAATAAAAGAGAGGACCCTCATCACTCCAACGTAATTGACATTTATTTCGAGTAATCCACATAAACCCGTATTCTTTTTCATAAAATACGAAACTGTGGCCTAAATCCTTACCCAAATCGACTGGAAACGCATTGTTACTTTGAAATGAAAGTTACGATACGCTGTGCTCTTTAGCAGTTTTATTAATTATTTATATGAATCACACATCTAAACACAAGACTTCAATCCGACTGTGTTAAGTTGCAAAAAGAATTTCACCGGAAGAAACTCTTCGGGCATTATTAAAATAAGAAAAAAAAATACATCTTGCAAAATAGTCTTACTCTGATAATAAGTTAACGTGACCATGTATCCTGTGTTACCATCAAAATAATATTCACCCGTAACATCACGCCTATTATCCCCGAAGAGGTAGGCAGAGGAGTGTAGTACACTCCCACGTTCCACCAGCTACGTTTACGTCCCACTGTGGAATAGTGGTGATATTCACACGTGAAACCGCAATTAATATCTTGAGAATACGGCATTCGATTGGCGTCCGTCATTTAGTTCCTAGTGAACTGAGCAATATTTTTATTAATAATTCACAATTGGTCCCAACGAAACATTTCATTGGACCGCTGCAACTACTTACTAGCGAAATGACTCATGGGATTTTCTGTATTGATTGCCAAGGAATCGCTAAGAACTGGGTTCGTTCTCTCAATAGCGATCTCATCTAACAAAGGAACATTTTAAAATACACAAAGAATATTATGCATTATATTTGTGCTTAAGAATTTATATATTTGTAAAGACAGAGACATTTGATACTCCGTGCTCGCTGACTACCCCGAAAGGTACCTGGCGTAGTGGTACATAATAATATTTCATAATGATTAAATAACGTAACAGCAAGCCAGTATGTCCCCGAAGGATTAAGCAGATAGGTGTAACACTCTTCTCACGATATAACAGACGATTGATATACATCGGGTACGATTTTTATTACAGTTGTGTTAATATCTAGGTAAAGCTGAGCCCTCTATCGCTCTAGAATTGCCTGTGACTCTCGTTCCGAACATATCCGTCCTTGGATCGATCTCGCGAAGGACGAGGCGCGCGCAGCCGCCCCGGCGCCGCAGCTATGAGAATGTTACCATTATAGTTTCAACTCTATTACAATACTAATAAGGGCCATAACGCCCATTAGCGGAGAAAACGAGCTTAAGGATTATAATAATAATACGCGTATATAATTCTCTCTTTACGACATAAATGTCAATGTAATCTGAATGATACTGAAACGACGTATCTTTTATATAAAATATAAAGTATATGGGCTATTTCGTTTTCGTAAAGATCGCACCGCGCCTAACAATAAGCTTTTAAAGGCTATTAAAAGGAAACAGTCTCATGAAATGTCTCGAATCTTTAATTGCAAAAATGTAGAGGTATTCACTTTATAATCACGCGCAGTTATATAATACATGTAGGAGCAACTGCCTCGTTGATCGTGTTGATTGCAAGTGCGACTGCCGGTCTGGAGGTCCTGGGTTCAATTCCCGGGTCACGGGCACTGCTAAAATTTTCTAATTTAGATTTTCTAGTAGTGGCTCGAAGTCTGGATATGTAACCAATGCATGGCAATAGGCTCACCACCTATTCCATAATATTATGCAAACGTAACTGGTGAAACATGGGAATTGTCTACATTCCTCTGCCTACCTCTTAGGGGATTACAGGTGTGATGTTACGTTTAGGAGCAGTCTCTCGAAGTTCATAAACATTCGTACGGTAATGTAATACGGTGTCTACGTCAAAGGCTTAATAAGTTGAACGAATGGTTCTTCATGCAATTAATCGTATAGATAGATTAATTAATAATTTACGCAGTCGATACTTGACTACCGTACGCGGTTTCAATATTTTTGCTAACCCTTCTTAGTTCTATTTAATAGTAATTGTTGAAATCATAATCATGAAACACACAAAATATTTTATATTGTTTAATTGGCATAATAAATGATACCTCAAAACTTTATTCCACCAATCACTTATTTGGAGCAAGACGACGAAAACATGAGATCTATTGTCGATGGTCATCCGTGTGCGTTTTTTTTTTTTTTTTTAATTTTATAGACACGCCCAAAGAAGTACGAGTAATAGGTGGATTGCGTAAGTTTCTCTATGGCCGTGCTAGGTTTCTTACTATGTCACCTTGACAAGTTATTAAGAGTGAAGATCTAATTAGTGGTTGTAGCTTGTAGCCGAACGCATTCATTAATTTCATTTCGCATTTTGGTTTATCACAAGATATTATTTATCCAGTATTACTAATTCGGTATATTTCTCATTGGTATAGCTCAAATTTAAATAATGAATCCTTTTATAAATGTAACCCAGCCCTATATTTTCCTAAAGCTGACATCAAGATCATCGGTTTCTATCCTATACAGGCCTTATGGCATTAACCGTATTCCATTTTAACTGTAACATTTTCAAACGTTATAAATAGTTTACCTTGAATACATTAAACTAATTATACTCGCCTTTTTTATGCCACACATGTGTTTGAATTAAAGTGTCAGATAGAAATATCTTAATTAAATAGTTCTGTTATAAATTGATAAATGCAATAGAAATTGTTTTTAACATGTGAATATATTCTAGTGTATATATACCACCGTCAGCACCTCACGCCCTCTGCAATTAAAGTATGAAGTTTGAAAGCTACTCCACCGCCATCTACCAAACTTGCTGGCGACTAATGTTGAATTGAAGAAAATACGAAATTTTGACACGCCCTTTTTCCAATATGCATCTTACATTTCATGGTTGCCGGAACAACGCTGAAAATTCTTTGTTACCTCATCGACGAGCCTGTATTCTATGCCATTAATTTTTTGTTGTTGTTCCTGTCGTTTTTTTATATTCTATCGATGATACCCGCGTGTTTAATGGTAGTACTAATATGTTAACAGCATTTTAAATCGACAAAAATATTTTAAATTAACCGTCAAGAAAATAAAAACAAAACAGAATTCATACATATTAACCGTAAGAAATATTCATAATCTCGGGTCGCGCACGCTTCTTATCAAAACATTTGACACTTTTTTACTCTTGAATACTCGTTACATACCATATTTAATCACTTTAAGGTCGAATAACTCTGACGCTTCTTTGTAAATTTCGAACTCGACAGTTTAATAAAATACGAAACCATTCCCTACGGAATGTTCTTAAAACAAGTTCAAGGTTATAGAACTCATTACATAGAACATATTTAAATGTAAGGCTGTTTAAAAAAAAATCACATATCGATTTTACAAATACAGGTCAAGGATTGCGTAACATACAGCCGCGTCTAACTCCTTTGGTCGGATTGAACGAAAAGTAATTTTTTTATGAGGTTAATAAAATTTCAGTTAGCAGTGTACTTTCTTTGATTAAAACGTTTTTGGATAAACTAATTTTCAACATCGATTTTCCCTCCAAAATGGCAAATTGGAAATTATGAATGAAGCTTACTTACCCCAGCTCGATCCTGTGCGCCCCAGGACCTGCCCAGTCTCGGAGTTCCACAGGAAGATCCTTAAGGACTCCCATTTGCCCAGATCTGGTGGTGGGGCATAATACTGCTCAGCAACTTTGGTCTTGTCTGCCATGTTCAAACGCCTGGCCGGACTGCGGTAAGCAATCGATTGCGAGCGCCTTCGCCCTGGCGCGCCCCCCACTACCGCCCTCCGTTTGCTACCCCCTGCAACCCTCGTTCCCCCTTACGTAACAATTACGTAAGGCGGCGCGCGCACGTTTCAGACCTACTTTGTACAACCACTCACGTTGACCGCTTAAGTGCTTCGTTTCCCCCTTTGTTCGTCCATATTTCCATTTCCGAGGGGACCGCGGGAGCTCACGTTACGCTGGCACGTAAATGGGTCCGCGGAACTATTCATAGTCCGCGTCATAGGACTTTACCAGCTTGTAATAAAGTCGACACTCCAAGATTCGTTTGCAGTGATTTTGTACAGGAGCGCCTGGTCAATGTGCTGGCTTGTGGGTTCAGCGAATTTATTTAGCGGTACCCGTCCACATTAATACAAATTACTCCAATTTAATACAATTGCATCTAGGTGTTCGTTTAACAAGTATGATTAGGTATCACCTCAGTTATAAACATGTGGGCGATATGAATAAGGAGGATGTTCGCTTTGATACATGATATATGTATATTTAAAAGAGCACGTTATGAATTGTCCTGCAAATTGTATATATATTATACAATGATTTTCTTCGTCTCACCTGTCTATGTTTATTACTGTGCTTATACTCTATATCTTATTTTGTCTTAGTCATTTTCATTTTTGAATTTCGTCACATATTAATTTATTGTTAATGTAATAATTTTGTACTTTTTTTGTCATTTTATAATCTCACGTGCAGTTTTGTAATTTTTTATCACCGTTATTGAAATACACGAGGAAAAATGGCGCTCACTGAAAACAAGTAGTCGCGGGCCGTGCGCAACTGCACATGGCAAGACTGAGTGTGGGACATTTTCATTGTAATACTGACTAAATATCTGTTTTTTTTCTCTGTATTGTTATAACTATAAGCCAAATATTACAATGAAATAAAAAAAATTCTTCTTCTTTTTTTTCTTCCTATTAATATTAGTCGTAGACAAACAACACATCGGTAACCCCTCTGATGTTGCAGGTATATATTCTCGTAGGCGAACGTAAGCTCTTAGCCGTAGTGAGGCAGTCTGCCCGTTTGCTATGCTTTTTGTAATACGAAAATCTAGATGTTACCCGCGATTTAATTTACCCTAAAACCTACATGATTATCTAACGTAATATTTCGTACCTACATTCATTTCTTAATTGGAAGATCTTAAACTAGCTGTAATAGCAATTGCAACTAATAAGTATAGATCGAGCGGTTTTGATTCGTAAACCTGACGGGCGAGGACTGGACTGGCTCGTTGGTCGTGTTGGTTGTAAGGCATAGGCCTCCCCTGTGTTGTTATGCACATAATCCGCACGCTGGGCATGCGGGTTGGGGATCGCAGAGTACAGCCTCTCACAGCGCCTACACTACTGCCCATAGCCGACCAAGGCATGTTACTGTCCCTAGCCAGACCGCGCCATAGTGCGGTCTGCGAGCGCTGGATTTAGCCGCCTCTTACGACACCTGTATCTCGGCACGCATAATGTAATATCAGTAAATTCCAATATATATTCCAATATAATGACCTATAATCAAGATTTCGTATGCTTTCCATTTCGATTATATATTTTGTAGGGACTTCACATAAATAGAGTTTCCCGATAAATATTATTTCAAAAAAAACCATGGATTTCTGAATCGTAATATTGGTAACTTTTTCGCTGATTTACTTTTTCTGTAATCTTTATTGTCACGTAATAAGTGAATATATACCAAATTATTATGGCAAATGGTTAACAGGCGCACATAATGAATGTTTCCGCTTACCCTACAAAAAAGTTACTTCAACTTACCAAAGGTTAATATGAGTTAATAAGATTTGTTTGCCAACCCGCTTGTCGAATAAACACTATTGATGAATAGCTCTTCCCTTAACGATGTTTATATAAAAATTTCTGTATACAACCCCTTTAGCTCGCGCTCCATTAAATGGATTGGTTGTTACAATTTATTACATTTATTACATAGAAGAATACTATTTCTGGTATAAGTAGTTTCCACACTCGGATTTTATGTTGTGGGTACACTCTTTTAGTTTTTTCAGTGCTATGTTATTACTTAACATCAGGGGCCTTATTCGCTATTAAGTTAATAAACAATTTTTACGTAAACGTAACATCACGTCTGTTATCCCCGAAGAAGTAGGCAGTGGAGTGTAGTACACTCCAACGTTTCACCAGTTACGTTTATGTCCCACTATGGAATAGGTGGAGAGCTTATTGCCATACACCGGGCACAAATGCTGACTCCAAGCCACTATTAGAAAATCTAAATTAGAAAGATTCTATACTGTCCGACCCGGGAATCAAACCCAGGACTTCTTGATCGGCAGTCGCGCTTAAGTTTCTACATTTATATTTACTACTTATAGGTACATTTTTGTACACTTAAATTTTAACCTAATTTTGAGTGACAAAAATATTTTTAAACATTATCATTAAATTCTCACATTGATATATGTTTATAAGTAGATATTTAAAATTAGAGGAAAGTACTGTATGAAATTATGTTTCGATTTGAACAAATTTTTTCTGTTCTTATAGCTGCGTAGCTTGATTTTCATTGTCTTCATGAGCATTAACGATAAAAAACTAGTTTATTGAGCAAATGTATAAATCCCTTTTATTATTAGAGACGCAGATTTTATTAGAAGACAGCAATATGTACAATCACCTATTTATTTCATTGTAATAATCAAAATCTATGGAACAGTAATAAAAAAACATTTAAAATATGTTCATAGTTTTATTTCGTAAGTTATATACAGGCTGATAAATATGTTTAAAAAAAGGTAAAATAATTAAACAATATTGGCGTATTGGCGTAAAGTATTGGCGTAAAAGCTAAACTATTTTAACGCATCAAATTAAAACACGCAATTCAAATATAACAAAAATATTGGTATAAAATAAAGCATTGAAATAATGGTTGAAAAGAAAATGACGTTATGTATAACTCTCACCCCATCCAAGTTAAGATGTTTGTCGAAATCCAAATGAATACATATTGAAAACACATAAAGAAAATTCAACTTGGAACAACAGTGTTCGAAATGATGAAATCGTATTCGTACAAAAGCTCTCTTGACCCTTTAAATAAGTTCTTTTGATGCTTTCTTTGGGATTAGATGGCCGTGTATGGTTAAAAAATTATTACATGTTATATGCAATTATTATTACAAAAAACAGATGTTAAATTGTATAATATTACTACAACCTTTGTAGAACAAGCTGCGTAAATTCTTTTAACTCCTAATTATAGTAACATGTAGGTATGAGTAACACCCTAAAAACGGAAAAACCTCAATAAAATATTAATGAAAACGCCTGCTACTTTACAATAGCAATACGCCTCCCTCTGTTTATTTCTGAACGGTATAAAGTTTACAACTATATTTTACATATATGTTGAGAATCGATGGATTAAATTATATCCTTGTATATAGAGTATGTATATAGAGTATGTACATAAAGTATATAGCACAATTATTAATTTTACTTTACAATGTTGTAATTGTGTATATACTTATCTCTTTGTAATGAATATAGTCTATTTTATAAAAAAAACAACGGGCAGATAATTTATAACGCACGAAAGCAAACGCTATTGCATCGATTACATAATCGTAGTCTCAAGAAGTTACTTAGAAATTTACGCTATGAATGATCAATACATAAATGAAACAGAATACCTTTAGTGTATACCTATTTTATTATCATTAGACTGCCTCGTTGGTTGTGTTGGTTGCATGCGCACTGCCGATCGGGAGGTCCTGGATTCGAATCCCAGGTCAGGCACTACTGGACTTTTCTAATTTAGATTTTCTAATAGTGGCTCGAAGTCTGAAAATGTGCCCGATGCATGGCAATAGGCTCACCACCTATTCCATAGTGGGACGTAAACGTAACTGATGAATTGTGGGAGTGGGGAATTCCTCTGCCTACTTCTTCGGGGATTACAGGCATGATGTTACGTTTATTTTATTAACACCTGCCTGCAAATGTTATTATAAGCATAAACAATCCAATTTGTTTGGATTGGGTCGTTATTGAACATAAATCTTTTCTACCGAGAGGTATATTATGAGCTAGCCTTCCGATATTTTTTCTATGTATATTTTCTATGTGATAGATACTCGTACGTAACTTGTTTAAGCATAATACAATATTACATAATGTTCCTCATTTCTTGTTCGAAATTTACATTACACGATATTTCAGTGGACGCCTGTAAAGTAATGCTTGACAGTACTAGCTTTGAATAGAATTAGTGTATGTAACCCTTGTGATTACGTAAATATAAAGTAATCTGTCTGGCTATAATAATTTATAACGAGTATTCTTTGTCACAGTACTTTGCTTCTCATTACCTAAGATTTTATTACATCAGCATAGTTGGTCAATTGCCTATCTTCTCGGTCTTCTCTGCGGCGGGATTGTTTAAGGTATCCGTCGGCTTAGTCCAGGCTTGACACACGCATGTTGGGCCGCCAGCGCTACCACCGGTTTGCTGACCACCTGGAACCTGGTAATTTTGATTGTTTTGGCCCCCAGTAACTGTACTTTGAGTCAAACCTTGATTCTGATAAGATCCATTTTGACCCGGTAAATTGCTGGTTTGATAGTTTCCATTAGGTTGATTCTGGATCTGGTAGCTGCCAGTAGATTGGATCTGCCCTTGATAAGAACCCGTGGGTTGAGTCGGCCCTTGATAAGAACCCGTGGGTTGAGTCTGCCCTTGATAAGAACCAGTGGATTGAGTCGGCCCTTGATAGGAACCAGTGGGTTGAATCTGTCCTTGGTAAGAACCAGTGACCTGGTTTTGTCCTTGAAACTGGGTAGATTGTTGAGTGTTCTGATATTGACCAGTAGCTTGGCCGTACTGCGCTTGACTACTAGCTGGATTTTGGTACACAATTTGATATTGTCCTTGACCTTGGGTTGGGCCATTACTGAACCCTCCGGCTGGGGGCGCGGGGTACACCTGACCGGTCGCGTAATTACCGTTATTTTGTGGGTAAGCAGTGGTTTGCGTGTACCCATTTTGAGTGTAGCCATTATTGTACTGCCCTTGACTCTGTTGCTGGCTTTGGTAGTTAAAACCCTGTCCCTGATAGTTGGGCTGTCCGTTCCACTGTTGGTACTGCGGATACTGGGGCTGATAGCCCTGGCTCGGATGCGTTTGTTGGACAGCCTGCTGATGCGTTGGCTTGTTCTTGTGGCTATGCACTAGGTCGATAACTCCGCCAATAATTTTCTCCGATAACGCCGTGGTTCTCACTTCTTTTGTTGTCAAAGTAGCATTATTGAGTACCACGAAAACTAAAACCTGGAAGGACATAAAATATTAACTATTTGGACAGCAATTATTTTCTTTTTACTTCGTTTATATTTATCAAAGCATTCGAAGTTCAAAAAATGAGTCTTCAGTACTAATATAATAATAATTTCCTTTGTAATCTTACAATTTGAATTTGCTACAAAACTTGTTGAACACATTAATAACCTCTCATTAATAAAAAAAACCGTAGTAGATCCCAAACTTGGACAAAATGTGTCGGAAACAGTCATAGTAATATTTTAAAAACAAGATCCATATTTAAAAAGTGAGTAAAATTCGAATCAAATATTCATAGAATGAAAGTATCGCGCATGTATTAAAATAACGGAGTCAATTAATTTATATTTAATGTTACATTAAATGACAATTATAATAATTAAAAACTTACGAGAAGCAATATTTTCGATAGCCTCGCCATGGCTGTGCGATGGTTGCGCGTACTGGAAAGAGGATGTCCGAAGGCTTCCAAGGACGTGCTTTTATATGATCCCAGCTGATGGTCATCGTTTTTGAATCCAGCGATATTAGGGATGGCGAATAACAGTTGTGAAATAAAAATTATTTCTAAAAATGTCCACATTATAATTTAAATATACATTTTTAGATGAAGCACGAAGCACGAAATGAAGCACATAGAGCCAATTTAAAACATACCTATAGCAACAAGTCAAAAGAAAAAAATATGTATAGATATATTTGTGCGCATACATATGAGTGTCGATAGACCGCCAGATATATATTACATACTGTACAAAATTAGACACTCGATAGTTTGGATTTCTTGTAGAAGTTAATCACAATCTCATCACGATATTCCTATACTATTCTCTTGCATTGTCTTAAAATGTAAATTGAGGTGCCTACCGTACAATGAAGACAGCACGACAAACCTACGAAGAGATTCTGACGTATTAAAACGCATTCTGACAAGAACTGTCAAAACTCACAGGCTTAACGTCGGTGGCGCGTAAATTTAAAATTGACAATGTGGAAGAAATGAATTTAAAAAATTATTAGGTTTTTTAAAGGATTCTTAATCATTCCTCATTTCATGTTTATCAATTTACAGTTATTATTACATACATATCTATTTATTAACCTATTAATAGACACGCATTAATATCTCAATGACTATCATTAGAATTAAGGGCATTTGATTAACAAGTTTTATGGTACCACCAAGTGTTAATCTAATTGCAGTTGCAGTTGCAGTTGAAAGATACAAGCGTGCTGTCCACTAAATGACATAAAAACCCTAGCTATGACAACAGACCAAGTATGGCTATAATGAAAGCGTGCATCAAGTAATATTTTTATAAAATTCTTCATAACTTTTATTTGTTATTTATTATGCCCTAACAGGCTCGCAAAATTACATATTACTGAACGACTTCAAAATAATTTGTAATAAAAATATTAATTTTTAGTTACGCCTTAGCGGCAACCCTATCAGCGATGTGATAAATTCACGATTCGCGATACGTTGCGAGGCGTCACATATTGTCTCACCCCTTGACCAAATCCCGCTACACGAACATAAGAACAAGCGGTAGTGAAACAATTACAATCGCAATGTTGTCGATGTCGATTACGAATAATTATATATCCGTGACTTTCTTTAATGCTTACTTCTCCCGTTCCACCAGTGGCCAGTGATGTTAAATATTGAGCAGATGATAATACATATCATTTCCAAGATCAATATTTGTGTGAATACATGTACTTAATGTAATATAAATATTTGTCTGGTTACCACAGTGACGGTCAGCTGACCTCGCCGTGAGTTGTTCTATTATATTTATGTAGTGTTAAGATTTACAACCTTTACATAATTAAACTAACAGTTCGCCTGCTATTTATGTACTTGTAATGGACATAACAAATTAAAAAGTCAATTAACTTACCGTTAAGTCTAAGTAATAATAACAGTTCTACTTCTTAAGTTGGCCCAAATCGCTCACTTAGAACGCAAATAATTTGACTGCGATCGATTAATCGTATAAAGTTATCGATATCGACAATAAACTCTGCGAACTACCCGACATGCTTAGCCTCGGGCCCGAGGGTCGGCCCTCGAATGATTGACGCAACCACGTTACACCGCGCGGGGGTATTTTTGTTCTTCGATTTTTGAACTTTAATCATGGATCATCGTCGATCATTATTTATTACCTTAACCCCGATCGGCCGTTCGAAGAAGTTTCAAACTGATTCTCCCGCATTTATTCATTTTAACGCGACCTCGAAGTCGTTCAAGGAAATTAGTCTTTGAGATTAACGGTGTAAGGTAAGGCATATTGCGCAGAACTAAACGCGTTATAAATGTTGCCAAATTTACAATAACATTAATATTTTAATTACATTGTTAAATTATATCATATATATAGATATAGCTCATAACAATCTTTTTTTTTTCTAAGGTTCCTTACCTACAAATAAACTGCCTCAGAGGGCACAGCAATTTTTTTTATTGTTTTTAAAATGTAACTTTAATACGTTTAGCAATAAGTCTATTTTTACATTTAAATTATTTTGTGGCGACGGTCGAGTGTCTGCTTACTATAATACATTTGAAATGAATAAATAGACTTTACTGAAATGTTTTAAAGATCTGTTTTAAATGCAATTGAAATCTTGC
>DWDU01001943.1:0-13568 GCA_018245575.1 Jemadia suekentonmiller
ATTCTGATAATAAGATTAATTTATTTTCTCATGTCGTAAGTTATATAAAAGTTACTGGCGTATTAAATTTAAAAGCACTGGAACGTTTTAAATTAATAAGCGCGAGAGACTATCATCAATCTTGTTGACGTGAAATGCACTTAGTTTTAATCCTGGTAACTATTTCCTCTTTGATATAATCTTCTGGCTTTAAATATGTCGTAAAGTTATTGAACAGTTGTGTGATAACAAAACAGTCAAGCAGTTTGTTAAGTTACTCTTCACTTCATTATCGTAGCTAAAGCTGATACGATTAATTCAAGAATAGAATGATGTAACCGAAAACTAATAGATTTTTTTATTATAGGGACAAACTGGTAATTATAGAGTTACTTTGAAATAATAGCGATTGAGTATGAGATGAGACGGCTGGGCAGTAATTGGGTTTGGTTATCGTAATTTGAAATGCTAGTCTCAACAGCGGGATCCCACACCGGGGTACCGCGACCAACACAGTTCCCTAATGGAGGGAAATGCAGCTTCACAGGGGGTTTTGTACATATATATGTAGGTATGTATATACATATAGTACGATATATAAAGCTACATACATCTGCGTATTCTTAAGTAGCCTTTCTATTTCCGTTTTCAATCGTGCTTTCTTTACTCTATTGTCTATTATATTCTTATTTTGAATTTCGAACGCTTCTTTTTTCCATTGGAAATGTCTCAATGGAAGCACAACAAAAGTTTATATAAGCCAAACATTTGCAAAAGTTAGAAGAAGATCTGAATACCTTAAAAAGAAAGTTCTTGAAAAATTAAATTTTACAAGTGTCACTGTGCATCAAGAATCATATTTCGTTGGAAACTTTTAAAGTTACTACTCCCGCTAAAGTTGCCGTAGTATGAAAGCGTCCGTTAAAAATAGTAGCCAAGTATGAATCTATAGAAAACAAATTTAGCGTAGAGAATTGCGAGAGCTGAGGACTTTTTGAGCTAAGATTGCTATTTGCCACCACAGTTGTAATTTTAGCGGGAAACGGCCATTCTTCTGTAAAATAATTTTCTTTTTACATATTTCTTCTAGCTATAAAGGCTGAATGCCTGACATTTGAAAGCAAGTTATACATTATTAAACATTTTGGAAATTTCAACAGTTTTCTATTTCATTGTACTTCTTAGATCCAAAAACTATTCCTCGTATATTCAATTTATTTTACGTTAATTAAGACCTATACTAATATCATTTATATAAGCGTAACATCAGGCTTGTAATCCCCGAAGAGGCAGAGGAGTTTAGTATACTCCCACGTTTCACCAGTTCCGTCCAAATCCCACTATGGAATAACCCCTATTCCTATGCCTATCACTTAGACATACAATTTTTGTAGAATGCTCCTCTGTACATAATTTGTACATACACAAAATAGACAATCACTTTCAGTAGCTAATGATACGATTCTTTGTGAACATTGTTTTACAACCACTTAAAACTTTTGAGTGAATAACAAATCTCCTGCAAAAGTCTATTCGGTGAAGTTAAACCTGTTAAATTGTTTGTGAGAAGACACTGCGGATCTTTTGAATGCTTACAATGAATAAACGCAAAGGAAATTTTGTAACGAAACAGTTAATGTAATAACAATTTCAATTACACCCGCCCACAGTAACATATGGACGCTCGCGAAAAACAAATTACATATTAGTTACTTTAATATACTTACCAGAACACTAGGGTATCCTAACGCTGACATATGTCACAATAAAGAGTTCCAATCGTAAAACGTAAAAACGTAACATCACGCCTGTAATCCCCGAATAGGTAGGTAGTTCCAATCGTGACTGACTTATCGTATATTATTCATAAACAACACAAACTATGATTTTATTGCAAGCTTTTCTTAATTTAATACAATGGTACACTGTTAATGATACGTCTGTAGCCTGTAGACAGCCAATTAGAAGTTTGCTTGTACCGAGCGTGGACGCTGGGGCGCGGCTGAAGGATTAACCCTCAGTGGAAGAAACTTATCAGATACAAGTTGAATTAAGCCAGCGGCGCGCTGTCCGCGCGAAGCAATGATGGTATTTTTATTTAATTACCAACAGAACGGTTGACAAATCCATTTGCCACAGGAGTCGGCGTTATCTTTGTTGTCTGCGAGTCCGAGACCAATCAACTACCCGGCAGTGGCCAGCGGGGAGTTGATTACTGTTCCCCGCAACTGGTGTACATTTAAAACTACTGGTCAGCACACCCTTTATTTAAGTCACCACGAGTTCATTGCTCACTTTGTCACAAGATGGCGACTCATTTAAGTTGCAACGTCTGTTGTTTTCCTGCTCTGCTCCTTTCATATCTCACTTATGTACTTGTATACTTTTACACCATCACGCTAGTTCACGCACGGGGCGGGCAGAGAGCGTCGAGTGCCAGTTATCTCTATCCTCGCAGACCTGACGTGATAGTTCCACATTCATCGTACTGTTCAAACACGCGCGTCGATTTCAGTTACTTGGGTATTAATGATAAGGAGAGTACTAATGTTAGTAATAAACAAAAACTGCATTCGCGATAAAAAAAAATATCAACTTATACGGAGACCGTTATTAAGAAAGCTCAAACTACAAACTACACAAAGCAACTTAAGTATACATAATAATATAACATCATCTTAAATTTATACCGTATAATAAATAACATTCATGAAGGTACATTTTTTATAGATAGAATACATGTACTGTCATCGATGATCCCAAGAATTTATAAAGGGCAGATACCAATCTTAAGGGCTTGGGTCGCGAATTTCGCAGCGATTGCAACGACCCATTTTACAATCACGCTGACCGGATTAATTAGGTTAGGGGAAATGACAATGTTTAGAAGTGTGACGTCACGATGGGGAAACCTGTACCACACTCTTCTGCCTTCCCCTCCAGTAACTACAGACGTGAGGTTATTTTATGTTATCAAGCCACATTCTCTTACCGTCTCTTATCTTGTTCATGTCAGGTACAATGCATTTATAAGAGTGAAACGAATTTCGTATAATTCGCCGTCTATTTAGCAGTCTTTGAAAATATTCGATAACACAGCTGCCACTTATCTGTAAATTTCATAACCTTACACTCAATGAAAACTCTTGCGACAATAAATAAAATAAACTTGTATTGAAAAGGCGCCAAAAGATCCCTTATCTCGGTTACGGCCGCTTTGAATAACGATCGCGAAGTGTAACCCCATCGCGGCGGTTCTTTGATGTCCTTTAATTATAAAACTTTTTCTCGTAAAGGAAACCTTTTAATACCCTTGCGCCAGAGACCCAGAGCACACGGCTGGACGCAAACAACATGACTTGTGGACTAAAACATCACTTTTTAAGCTTAGAAATAACGAGGTCGTGGCTTTCCGCGTGGAAAATTTGCTTTTTGATCCCTCGCGACAAGTTTTAAAAACGAAAACGAACGAGAACGAGTCAAACACCTCTATTGTCACTTTACACACACACGAAACATGAATTGTATTTTACATTAAAAAAAATCCCACCTTCACGCTTATATCCCCGAAGATGCAGGCAGAGGAGTGCAGTACATTCACACGTTTCAACGGTTACGTTAAGATCGCACCATGGGATAGGTGGTGAGAATGTATTTATTTATTTTATTATATAGAATATTACGTATAATAGTATCCTAAACTGTGAATACGTACATATATATATGAGGACAGAGCTCACCAGTTTTGACGAAATAGTTCAGATACTGGCTGATGAGAGAATCAGTAGGTCTCCGAGATGGATGAGCTCATTTGAAGCAAACCGTAAATGCAGTACACAGTAGATACTCTGTAATTACCTGCTTATGGAACCTAACACAAATATAAAATATGATAATAATAGTTGTAACAAATAAATCACCATTTTGTACATTTTTATAACACAACACCATATACAAGATAGCTGATGAGATATGATCGCTCCAACTCGTGGTCAAACACCTGAGGTCGGTCAGGACTCGAGTGCCTGTTGGTTCGCTTCACCGAGTCAATGAATACTCTTTCATTCGATCTATTTACCATTGTAACTAAATATTTAATGCAATCGTAAACTAAGCTGCATTCCGTTCAACTATTTGACATCGTCAGATATAGAAACTAAAAATTATTATTTGCTTAACAAAACGCGACAGTATTAAAAAGATATTTGGCACTCAATGCACTACACCTACCCCCTGACGGATCAGGCGTGGAGATATTTATGTAAAACGAGTTATTGCTTACATTGGTTTCACTATAAAATAATCGTATGTAATTTTTATTTGTTACTAGCGAATAAACGTGGCGTGGCGAATAAACGTGGCCGATGAAAATGATACTTATTCACTTGCGGTTAATTACTTCCAACCAAAGTGCGTGTGTACGGAGACAAATGTAGAATTGGGCGCGTCCTGCTTACCCCCTAATTAAATTGGTGTAGCGACATAATAAAAACTTTCCTGCAAGCGTACGTTGTACGTAAACGCTGATACAAGGTTATAAAAAATGTAATTACATTTTGAAAGCTCCATAGAAACATTATGCAAATTGTAGATAGACAATCCTTCGGTTTATAGGTTCTCATACAACTGCTTTAAGTGAGCGATCATAATTGCGTTACAATATCGATTTACAGCGAAGACAGTTGAGTTGCGAGCTCTAAAGCTATGCGGTTGGGGCAAAATGGACTGACGAAGCAGTACGATCTTATTTGTCTTCCTTTATGTGAGTTCTTTAAGCATTAGCTATTGAATTATCAAATAAAATATTATTAAAATATCATCATCAGCCTATTCCCGTCCACCGCTGGTTCCATAAATCTTCCCAATACCACGCCACTGTTAAAATATAAAAAAAAAAACAAAACTTATGTTACATTTCAAATGACGCAAAGTTTTGCCGGTGTTATCAATGTCTAGTATATTCTTATAACATTACGTCACACCTGTATTTCTCCAAAGGGGTTTCAAACGTTTCCAAACGTTTCACTAGATACATTTACGTCCCACTGCGCTACAGTATGAACCAGTTGTTATACACCGGTCCCAAATCCAGACTTCAAGCCACTCCTAGAAAATTTCAGTAGAAATTCTAAGTTCTAAAAAAAATCCAATAGCACCCGACACGGGATTCGAACTCACGACCTCACAAACAGCAGTCGCGCTTGCAACCAACGACTGGACCAACGAGGCAGTTATAATAACACCATGATGATAATTTTTAACTCCACGCCACGAGGACGACCCAGAAACTGAATAATAAATTCGTAAAGCGCTCTCGTAATAAATTCATCGCTGTATTTAAATAAAGGGCAAAAGAAAATAGAGTTGTGTGGCCGGCAGCGAAGTAGGGCGCGGTGGGCCGCGCGTGGTATCGATCAGCAACTCGAACAAACCTGCCGACGACGACTGTCTGGCCAGCGCACAGCACAACACGGCAGTATCGCCTCGAGGGGTCGGCAGACGTGTAGTAACCAGTTATGTTACACCTGCCATGTAATACGAGGAGAGCCTATGCACCGGGCCTTGTATAGCAGTACGCATCACACATCACCTGGTACAGTGTTGAGACAGGCTGTCCCTGGGACAATGACCCAATAAGACGGTTCCCGGAAATGTCGTCAGAATTCGGTATTGTGGAATTGTATCATACAATACGCTGCGGGCGATACGCAAGTGTTTTAAGCTTTTTCTACGCTTTTAAAGGTTTTATTGTGTGAGTGACATTTTTCAGAGAACATACCATAATATTTCATGCATACTGATATGAAACATTATGTAATATTAACGCTGCGTATTGCTTGCTGATCTTACATTTAGACTGTCCGCGTCCGGACCAGACAGGCGGTTAAATGTAAGTGAAGAATTATTCCAGCTTTTGGTACATTCCACATATCTTTGTAACCACTTAAATTACACTAACGAACTTTTTATTTGTCGATTACATTTGCTACAAACTTATTATGAAAAGTAGCGTCAAATGTAAACAAGTCTCAAAATGATTAGAGTAGACGACAAAATGTTAGTCTTCCATTCAAAATCGTATACACTCACTACAGGATGGATATACTGGGATAAGAAACTCTCGCTCGCCAAACTTGTCTTTAGAATACCGGAATAATACTTAATATTTTACGCTTATTATAAAACAAGGCAATTCGAAGCACGCCGCCACCAGCTCTCCCGGCGACCGTGAATCGAGTAATATTCGTCGCAATCACGCAAATTAATAGACCGTAAAATACACAAGCTCTACAGTTACTGATTGCGTGTAATAAATTATTAAGGATAATCTTTCATTCCGATGTGAATACTGCATTCTAGGTCGTTCACAATGTTAATTGAAATATGTAAAGTTTTCATATCTAGATGTGCGGTGCGCTCTGGGCACCATTTCAGAGTGCTCGCAGGACGATGATATAATTGACATGATGATGATGATAATTGACGAGTTGGCGCACGTATGAACACTTAACGACGACAACGATTAACAACAAAAAAAGATAACGGTTAAATCTTATTCCAGTTTTACGTGCAATTAATATACTTACTGATAAATTACATTTAACATTATGGTAACGCATGGCGGTTTATGTGACGCATGTATGTAACGCGTATCGCTGCGGCTCGCTCCGAAAGTTTGGTAATGAGGCCTTTAGTAAATTAGTTGGGTGTAAACTAAGTTTAAGACGAGAAACTAACTTAAATTAGTAATTACATAATAATTCATTGTGCATTTTCTCTCTATCTTAATAGGTTTGTTATCTTCTCTTGTAATTTTTTTATTAATATTGTGATATAATCACATGTTTTATCCTTTAATTTAAAAAATATTTAATGTACGTTTTTGTAATACAAAAAGACGCTTCATCTGTTATATTTATAAATGAATATTTTTGTATGAATAAGTTTTAACATCTATATGAAATTTGCTAGGAAATCACGTACAGATATAACTGAAAACATAAATTGAAAATAAACGTAAATTATTAATATTTTATTATCACGACAGCTCCCTTGCTGGCTACCCTTTAATGCAGATTAATTACTGAAACGTTATGTATAAATTTTACAACATGTCTGATAAACGGTCGTTAAAATGCCATCAAAATTGTGAAATCTGCGCTAACCGCGCCCAACGTCGGTGGCTATTAAGATCCGTATTGCTGCCGTTCTCTTACCACTGTCATGAATGTTCCTATGCACTTAGCCCGTCCATTAAGGCTGCAGTCTTCGCTGACTGGAGCGACCGTAAAAATTTTACAACATCCTTCTACCACTTGTAAAGCGTTTCAAACTCTTCGCTGCTCTTTATACCACGTATTACTATGTATGGCGATACATGAACTAGTAGGTATATAATGTTGTAATGTAGAATTCACGACTGCCCAACGCTGAGCAAGAGATCCTTGATTCGATTCACGCTTCGGATAAAGTATTATTGGGTTTTTCTAATTTGAATTTCCCATTAGTAACTCGGACTATGCGTTTATTCCCCTTGTATATAAATAGGCCCACCCTTATTACATAGGACATATAACATAACTGGTGAAACGTGGGTCTATTCATTGCGTACCTTTTAGGGGAAATATAGGCGCGATGTTATGTTATAAAATATATACGCTCTTTTGCTATATCTTGCTTTTGCTTTCAGTTAAAAAGTATATAAATGCATTTGAATTAGAAGCAAACCAGCGACAGTTGTGGGCGTAGTGCCAAGTCAAGTTGAAACAGTAATTAAAACACGCCAAGATGTTTTCTTCGGAACGCAGATTCTTAACCGAAATGCAGACGTACTATATGCGATCGCAATCGGGGGATTATTAGAGAGATCGTGATTTGCGAATTCGTTCATAGATAAGTTTAATCATAGTGTCGTTAAGTTTTACTGCGCCGCCGGATGCATAAGGTTTATAGCGGGCTGGGGCGACATTGTCAACAGATCTCGCGACGCTCTTTACGGCTTCTGAAACGTTGCTTTAACGGTTTTATAGTTTTCGTCGCTCGGTCGCTCGCTGGCGGTCACGGAGTCCTTAATAGCCCGCGCTAAGTGCCCGCTCGAGGCACCGCTGTCCTCAAATTTTCCGTATGTTTTTCTCTTGCTGGCCAGATTTCCATCTTTACGATATGGAAGCATTACTTTTTTCCTTTTATGTTCGCCGAGACCCGCGCAGGGGCATGTCGCGGACTTGTTTTTGTTCACAGTAGTTTTATAACCGCTGACATTATCGGTATAGAGCGTTGTTTGGAGTTTCTTTAATGTATAGCTTGTTTCAATTTCAGTTTTATACTTTTATGAAAAATTCTACGGAAGTTTTATTGCTTTGATATACTTTGAAGTCCATGAAAGAGTTAACTAAATATGATGATTTAAAACTTCTGAATTGGAATAGTAAGTTACTGGAATAACGATAATAAATAAACTAGATAATAATAGTAAAGAAATGAACGATAAAAATGAAATAAAGATAAATATTACGACGCAATATAAGATATTCTCTTGAACACTGTTTGTTAAATTTTAACAGAAATGGAGTCATTGTGGGTATCGGGGCAACATTTATTCTCACTTCATTGTGTTTTAAAACACGACCACTTTTTTCTAGATTACTTCAACAAAGCTTGTTTTTTATTGCGTCTTTGAAATGGCACAAATAGATTGCTAGCCGGCGTCACTGGAGCGTTTCGTAGTGTAATATCTAAATAAAATACACATATACCTTGTCACAACTCTACTCAATAGGAGTCGGCAGAGTGTAAGGATCCTCACCTGCTGCGTTCGTGGCAGACTTCTTCAGATCTTCCACGTTCATTAAAGGCGAAAACATCTGAATAAAGTGTCCTTAACTAATTAAATACAGATGAAAAGTCAGCCGGAGCCAGGATGCACGCTGTAACATCACGTATGTGCGTCATCTGCAACGGTCACATTATTAATATGCCATTTAATTAATTAATATCATGTGAGTGTTCGCCATTAATCAAACTGGTCATGTGACGCCCGCTGCAAGTTGTAACACAAAGCTCTAACCCTGTCATGCAGAGCTTTTGCGTCTAGAAATTTCTGTTACGGCCTAATTTACTCATTAAAGCCTGTCAGAAAGCTCCTTCACAGACGTAATCGTATGAAACTATAACCGTCTGCCTGGGTAAATACCGCCTTGTTTTTGCTGTTGAACACAAATAAAAGTCTTGACGTCAAATGTATAATAAAAAATTATAAAAATTTGCTGCCTCGTTGATCGTGTTGGTTGTGAGTACGACTGCCGATCGGGAGGCCCTGGGTTCAATTGCCGGGTCGGGCACTATTAAATTTTTCTAATTTAGATTATCTAGTAGTGGCTCGTACTGTGGATATGTGCCCGATGTATGGTATTAAGCTCACCGCCTGTTCCATAGTGGTACGTAAACATAACTAGTGAAAGGTGGGAGTGTTCTAAATTCCTCTGCTTACCACTTCGGGGATTACAGACGTGATGTTACGTTATAAAAATGCATCTCTTAAAAGACGACGTGAAAAAACCAAAGTCAGTTTCTAATATTTTATTTCATTGTGTTATTTTATTATTTTGATGGTTGACTTAATAAATGAACAGATTTTATTTAATGTCCAGTATAGTGTGTTGTACTTTCGTTATGTTTCTGCTAATTGCTTCTTAGAAAATACACCGTAAAGGCTATTTATATAAAAATACACCTAATTTTCTCTGTATATTCTTTTCCGATACGTTCACTGGTACTGTAACTAAAACTCGGATGGGAATAGTTTGAAATAGCGTTTGCGTCACAGCCGCCTTCTCACTGCACCGATTTAAGTTAATATTACCGATCCATTTGTAGGTACATACTCACCATTTCTCAGCGATTTGCGTGACAAACATTGCCGTCTTGTCATTGCACTAAAGATATTTTCGTTTTCTTGTAGCTATTACGCTGTTAACATAATAATGAAATAAATCACACGATCAACGATCATAAATTTCTATATATTAATACATTTTAAATTAAAACTTAAAAGTACAATTAGGATATACGAACAAGGCAAAGATTTTAAATATCTTACTAGCAGACGTAAATAAGGTGACATCGCTCAATTTATTCATTAAATTTACGTCGCCAGTAATTACTAGATCTTCAGTACAAACTTATCACGCTAATACATACGGGTAAATTGCTCGGACAACGCCCACAACATTCTAATTACAGTGGCGGCCCACTTCACAGCTCTGTTCGCCGCCGCACTGACATCGGAAATGCCACTTCTAGAAGTTTCTTCCGCGAGCCATTTAATTAACAATTACAACATTCAAATGTCGCTTGCCAGCGGCTCCCGACTTGTTGGCTTTAGAGGCTTATTACTAGTATAATAGACTACGTGTGAAAGCGTGCATAAAATACTTGCGTTTCTTATATCACTGTTTATTTTTCGTGTTGTAAATATATATATGAGATCTGTACATTATAGGTATACGATACAGATATTATCAACCGTGTGGTTTCCACTAAACAAATTCTCTTGATGCTTGCTATTGGATCAGATGGCTGTGTGCGATGATTTACCAAAATATTATCATCATTATTTCGCACTTAGCGCTCTTTGCCCACTCTTAAGAGAGTTTACGTGGCGATATAATAATTGTAATACAAATGGCTAGTGGAAACAAACGAAATGCTTCCTGGGGCCCTGACTACTACAAGTGAACATTTTAAAAAACATTACTGTGTTTTTTAAAATGTTCACTTCAATCTTAATGATGAGCAGACACAAATACGGGTGAAGAAACCCTTATGGAATAAGTATTTATGTGTGTAGGGAGTTTCTGTCCCTTTCAGAACAACACGCTAAAGTGAGACCAATACTATAGTAGTACCTATAGACCATATTCACTATATAAACTTTATGAAGAGTCTGAACTTTGACGTGCATTAGATCTTCCATTGTAATGTCGTAGATTGCATTAAAGGGCGCTGCGATGTCTGTAATACGTATAAGATTACCTCCTGGCATATGAAGGTTTTCTTTGTATTAACTGACTGTCCGCGGTCAGGTCTCCTATTAATTATTTACCGTATAATTGTATAATAGAGCACAATAATGTATATCTAATTACAGCTTAACTTATTATTTAAATAAATCCCCGCGTCACAAATGTATTATATGCAATTTGTCTTATATATGTTATTTTATTTATGTTGGTAAAATGACGTCCGATAATGCCGGTGCACTACAGTTCTGCGTCCCTCTCCAGAGCCTACAATCACTATGTTACGTTATTTCCCATTTCTTCTTTCACTTGTTTTATATTCAATGGAGCTCATCGCAACCGTAGCTATGCTTTGTAGCCAATCATGTCTGCTTTAAACAAAACAAAATAAATACTACCCGCTAACTAAGCGCGACTAAGAAAACAGCTTCCAAGAGAGATTCAATTAACAATTACAACATTCAACTGTTAATTTGCAAACGAACGTGCGGTTGGGTGTCTGTGTTGGATTACTTTAATCGTACTGACAATTTATCAGTTCTGTTTTGTGTATCGTTCACGCGAATATACAGTTGGATTAAGTGGTTATAATAAATAATACAAATAAAAAAAGACCAACAGAAATAGGGACTTGTCGCGCGAAAAAATGACTTACCCACTTACAAATGGACGTACCGAAGTCATTATCATAAGCAATTCTACGTAGCATTAATAAACTCATGAAAATAGTGTGACAGACAATTTTCATTATTCTCTCGTGACACGAATTCATTTTCAAAGTTGCGGGGACACAGAAATAAACGTAGACATAGAAATAAACGTAGACATAGACTGATTATTGCAATGCCTACCCCACTATTTTATAGTCGGGCTCGAGTAAAACAAACTATCAGATAATATCGTCACGTAAGGGTAGTTATGACGTTTCATTGCGCGCAACAAGTGTAGGCGCCAGCCAGCCGCCGACGTGGGGCGGCGGAGGGAATTTCAATCTGGTCGTGATGAGAATGATGAGAAAAGGCGTAAATTACATACCACCGCCCGGCCGGCACTTCTTTATCAAACGCTTAACTAGTATACATAGATACCAGCTAAACGCAATTGAGAGGATTTCTATTTTTTACTTGTAAATACCAAATGAAATAGATATAGCAAAGATATCAAAGATATAATAATTTGTAAGTGCCTAATTACTTTATATTGTAAGCCAAGTATCTTCTCTCTGCACTGTTGCACAAAGATTTATCTAACAGGTATTATTTACAAGGCACGTCATTCTTTCGAAAAGTATCCTATCTTTATAATGTTGCAGTAAACTTTGATTGAATTTAAGCTACAAGGCTCGTTGTTCCTAATAGCAATTACACATCACACGCAACTACAGACAGGTTACCTTAATCCACACACGGCCGGCGTGAGTCATAGACAAAGTGAACATATTTGAACTGCGCCCGCATGTGGCGTGCCATGTAGACGTTAATTAAGTGAAGCCTTCGATATTCATGTGAACGAAGCCATCCGCGTGCATTAAATAGTTTTCTGGAAGCAACTGCTGATTGAGCACATCGCCAACACCCGAGTTACTGTTTACTGAACTTTCACGTTTGCATGTTACATTTGTTAGTTTATAATTTGATTAGTTTATAATAGTCGAATATAATAGTCAAAAGACAAACTGACGAAAATCGGAGTCGTATATACGTACTGCGTAATCATAGGCAGTACGAGAAGCTGTGCTCTGCGGTCCCCAACCCGCATGTTCAACGTAGGGACTATGGGCATAACCCTTTAAGTAAGGCCTATCTCCTGCAGTAGACTGCAGTAAGCTTATGATTATGTACGTACTATAAGTTACTAGGTTTAATCTAAGCACAAATTTAATTCAGCACCGTTGACGGTGTAAAGTTAATAAGAGACATTGTCAGTTTGTCGCCCATATATACATAAGCGAGCTGATTGGCGACGGACGAGCAACAAGTAGGCGACACGCCGGCGCCTCGCCCCCACACTACGCAGAACGGCGCATATAAATTTGCCGCATTTTAAAGCAATTCCAGATCTAAAATGTATGGCTTTATTTCGCTATGAATAAAATACATATACAAGTAGTATGTGGAGATTTTAAATTTCGAGATTCACATGACACTGTTTCGTATTCTGAAGTACATGTTGCGTCTGTTAATTTGATGTCGTCGTGACACTAGTGTATTTTTTATGACGTGTGCTGCATAAATATTTATAGAAGATTCTTTCGTAACTATATTTTAGAACATAACTGGTGAATCGTGGAAGTTTGCTACACTCCTCTGCTTATATCACCTGGGAAATACAGGCATGATGTTGTGTTTCGTTTTATAACGAGTTCATGTCGAATATTACACATATGAGGATCATAGAATAATTTTTCTTCCAATGGGCTGTAATGGTCACTTAGTCTTAAGTGACATTTCTTTGACTGCCTCGTTAGTCGTGTCAAGTGCGACTGCAGATCGGGTTTGATTCTCGGGTCGACTACTACTAAAATTTTCTAATTTAGATTTTGTAGTAGTGGCTCGGAGTCTGGATATG